>JAMKCH010018860.1:0-45047 GCA_023653785.1 Ophioderma brevispina
AATCGTAGCAAAATTGGCTTAATAACATTATGTTCGTTATCTATAAAATAAGCAACACTAAGCAACGCTACTTTGAAAAAAAAACAATTGGAATAGATGGTCTATTTTTTTTAAATGGGTTTTTTTAATGTTATTACAGCACATTCTGTTTTATTCAGGGTGTTCACTTGGTATCCTGTGAATAGATTTTTCAAAAAACTTTTAGTTGATCTGATCGTGCGGTTTTGTGTTATAAGCAAATTGTTTCAACTGGCCGATGGCCATTGTGCCGTGACTTTTTGTCCGTATTACAAAATTGCCAAATAGCATTGAAGATAGGTACACGTTTTGCTAGGCTAACGGTTCAGATATAAAACAATCTCAATCTTTAGGTTAAGGATGGGTGCCAATGGACGAAGATGTGGATCACAAAATGTCATTTTTCAAGCACCAAACCCAATATAAATGTTAGAAACAGATGGTACAAACATGAAATCTCCAATCAAACAATCCGTTATAAAATCCTATATGCAAATTTTGCCAGAATGAATAATGACCCTAAAGGGGAGTGATATGCCCTCAGTTTGCTTTTGTATACTATACCGTTTTTTACTCCAAGGTAAAAAAAAACACCCATGAATTCAAGGGGTGGGCATTGTACCACACTTGAGATATATTTGACTTCTGCATTTAATGAGTGCAAACTAAGGGAGCGCCATTAGACCATGAACACTTAGTGACCAAGGGGTTTTCACTCCCGTTGGTGCCAAGGGGAGGTCATGGGACCCCCCCAAGGAAAACACTTTTCCGAGGGAATTTTTGCACGAAAATTATAACACATGTGAAGGGTAATAAGACAACCCCAAATCCGCAATAACAAATGTGAAATGTTATTTGGGCTGCAAATTAGGGGGCAAAAAACAGCAATAAAGGGCAAAAGATGGAAATTCAAAAATGAGCCTGCGCTTACATCAAACTTTTGAAAACTTATGTTATGTTGATAGTCTACTCTAGAAGACCCAAATTACATATAATTAACAAAAAACTTGAAGTTTTAGAAATCCTGTAGTTTTAAGGGTGTTGCCAAAATAAGTACATTTCCCATAGGACTTGCTACAGTAACAGGTGTTTAGCACGTCCACAATGAATTATTGGTTTTCGCACATAAAGGGTGAATTATTTTAATGTTACTATTAATTTTTACTTATATTGTAGGGTGTGAACATATGGTGAACATAATCTCAGCAAAAAAAAATTTGCTTTGGTTCTTGATTTTTTAAAATATTTCGTTGTACTTCCGTTAGTGCCCAAGGGGGGGGGTCCATGGGACCCCTCAAATAATTAACTCATAAACGGTTGCGATTTATTTTTTGGTATGAAAGAAGCGCATTTAAAAGTCAGACAATTACAAAAATGTCGGCGCAAAAAACCCACGAGTAAAGCGGCCAGCAGCGCGAAAACAAATTGGGAGGGTCCCTAGGACACCCCCTGGTTCACTTAAGGGTTAAAGGATTCATAAGTTTAAAATAAAAATGCCCACAGTGATACGTTTACACACCACAAACTCTTCACACTAATGACTGCTTAAAATTACCTTCAATCTTTTGCCAAAAAAATTAGATTAATATTTTCATGAACAGAAAAATAAAGCCTAGGCGCACTTCCCGGCGAGGTTAAATTAAACATAACCTTTACAAAATTAGAGGTCTATCGTTGGGAAAACTTGAAAGTTTCCTATAGAAATTCTAATTGATGATCCAAAAAGAAGAAACAAAAAATTCGACTATATAAATGTAGTAGACTATATAAATGATAAGAAGTTTTGGAAGGTTTTATGATCATCTGAAAGAGGGTTATCTACGTTATCATGCAAAATACATGGCCAAAAGCAGGGGGGAAGGTCGGATGTATTTGGCATCCCTGTGTACGGCAATTCGAAAAAATTAGCACTCTATAAAGGCCCTAACACATGTATATAGATTCTATGGTGTGTGAAGGATTAATGGATGCGCGTTTCATTTTTTCTGTCATAATGTGCGGAAAACGGTTGTTACGCATAAAGGCCACACCCACAAAAACGAAGCTTAACTTAAACTTCACGAAAAACTGCGATAACTATGACAAATCAGGTATTGGAAGGGAAAATTTGAGCAAAAGGTGGTGCGAATATATGAGCCAGATCCTGTCCAAACGTCGGGTTACGTTGTGTTGCATGAGTGCCGTTGTCTCGTGTGCGTTTGTATTAGGTTCGTGTTAGGACATAGTGGAGTAAATATGCCCGTGATAGGTAGGACCGAGAAGAATGAGACTAAATTTTAATAAATAACGTTCTAAGTAGTTAGGGATTTTTGAACTAATGGCGCGAAAAATTGAATTTTCAAAGGCATTTTCTCCAAAATTTTTCTCCGACCTAAAAGTTCGCAGAACAAACATGCTTTAAATGACGTCTTCTTGCCATTGGTAAAAATGGGGGAAATGAATTTACAAGGGTTTGGAGGAATCAGTCCAGGGCAATTAATGCCGATTTAGGGATTTTACATAGAGCTCCACAGGTAGCGTTGGCAACCTCCCAAAATCCCAACCTAGTATCGAAACAGTGGCGTTCCTTCCCCATAGTGGCCCCAAAAGTTGGTTATTTACATTATTTATTTTAAAAAATGACACTCTTTGTCTTTGTTTTACATAGCAAATCCGGACAGAGGCATTCTGTTGGGCCTTAAATATTCACTAATATCCTGCTTGATAATACCTGGGACTGATAAGTGTATTGCATTTATAACAAAGGCCAATAAAGCCTAATCTTGATCTAATTATCCCTTTAATTCTGTTAAAAACACAAGATAGCCTGGGTATAGCAGCCAGACGGTGAAACAGATTAAAATTCAACTCCATTCGCTGCGTCCGGTACCGGCTGCAATATCTATACAAAGCGGTGCTCCAACACCATTAGGAATATCCTTCCATGCTTTCATGTTTACGACTGCTGAATTCTGCAAAATTCTTCTGCGGGACTTTGGCCAATCCGTCACAATTTTCAAGGTAATGTGCAACTTTTCAATTTGCCATACCCGGCAGTAATTAAAGGTATTCTATCCCCAATCGATCTGTGCAAAAATTTCGTACTTCGTCGATATGCGTAACCTAGAACCCTTTCCGTTCATCTATAAATCGAACATCCTATGGTCCAACAGTGAATATAATGAACTTTTGTTTTTATATACAAAAAACAACTTCCAAACTTGTTAAATATTTTTAATATTTTTCTGAAATTGAGTGTAAATCTTTTTGACTCCCCCTGTACAACTGAAATTGACCCTTTATCGATTTTGCTGTTTCTATAGCCTATATCTCTGAAACTTTAGGCTGTAGATAAAACAAACTATACCTTTTATGAATCCTTATGATTAGACAAATAATGTTGTATACTTTTCAACACGATTGGATCAATTTCAAAATTTGACCCCTGTACAATCTTTGTCTAAGTTCCCGTCCTTAATACCACATTTGCAGCACTTTAAAATAATCACTTTTCAAGAGTTCCTGAGAGGCTGTCTACATATTTAATCACTCAAGCCTTTTGTACTCGAGATGTGTTACAAATGTGACTGCTAGCTCCCTGGCTAAATGGGCAGTCATCCATATGCAATCTGACTCTAATCTGTTGAACACAATGGTAAGAAACCAAAATGGTATGATAACAAAATGGTTTGATGCCAAAATGGTTTGCAACATATGTACTAAGGGTGTATCTACAGTATTCATTAAAGATCCATGGACACGGCTGAGTAGACATTTCTTACATTTTCGTACCGCAACAGTATCCTGATCATATCTCAACACAGATTTTTAAAAATGAACATCAAGGATAAATATACACAATCGGACAGGGCCTTCTCCTGTTTTCACGAACGCATCGCAAGATGCTGGAGTTGACTTTGAACCGGAAGTGATGTAAAAGTAGCAAGAGAGACATCCCTGAAATGCACATGTACCAGCTATAACCAAAACAAAACAAACTTGAATGCCAGGCCAGGCCATGTGAAAATTAAAGAAGCTCACGCTTTTAGTAAAGTCGATCTACTGTGTCTAGAAAATACAAAATAAAGGTATACATTTAACATACCTGTATTTCCTTGAAGTTAAGTCTTCTCCTCTTTACAGTTGTAAGGTCACCGTGGAGAAGAGTTTACCCCATTTTTCTTATCACACGCCGGTGCAAGATTTTGCCAAATGGCAAATACATGCAGCAGAATTTCCCAGAATTTTTTGGAAATGGCTGTTTACCTATTGTTTGAACCACTATGTAATGTGTAGAGGGTTTACTAATATCTAATATCAAATTTGATCATTTTTAATCAAACTGAAAATGAAAATTAATGTGTAAGAATGAAAATCCATGTATTTCAAGAATATTCCGACAGCTATTTTCTAAAAGTGGTCTTAACTTTCTTACTACGTTTTGAATATTACGACCATGGCATTTTAAAAATATAGACATTGGCGATCATATCATGCGATTTTCTTTTGTTAGGCCATTTTCCATTTTTCTTGACATGAAACCAAGGTTCAAAAGTAGACAAGATTCACCATAATTTTACGGTATTCATGCTTTCCCCTAAGCACCCCCTACGCCTAAAGCACACGGACAACAAATGAACAAAAAGGCACGCATGCGCGCCATCATGCATTACATGCGTAGGCAGCATAGTATTTATATTATGCAGCACACGTTGTAACATGCACATTATAAAACCTGTTAGTCACGCTTCAAAGAACTAAAAGGCAAACTAAAATGCTACTTTTACATCACTTCTGGGTCATCACGGCCAGCGTGATAATCACTTTCGTTTTGGAATTTCCCTTCAAAGCTTGTCTGAAACCTATGATGTTATGCCCAATTTTGATCAAATCTACGGTTTCTCAAATACTTCATGCAGAATTTACATTGATACCAATACATACTGTGAATAAAACTGTTTTGGGGAGCTATTATAAGTATTTTTAAACTATGTCCATGGACCTTTAAATTAACTATTACCCAAATGTTTAATATGCCAAACCTGTAATTTATTGATCTTGAGAATTAAAAATGCTATCAGTGATTCACTCGAAAGAGTCAAATATTTGAAATCTACAGAAATAGCTTAAAGGTAAAGGATAAGACACTACAATTCTCATAGGATTTTTGCAACTAAAAAAAATTTGACAGAAAAGGAAGAAAAGAGCAGTGTTCAAAGATATGAATCGCCATTCAACTATGCGTTGCACTATGTGTCCATTTGGACAGTAATGACTAAAATATCTGATACTGTCCTTATTAGGTTACTGTTAGGAAACCTATGCTTGGTACAGAAAAGCTCAAATTTGATTTTTTTTTCAATTTTCTGATTTAGCAAATCACTGATAGTGCCTTTAAGTTCTTGTGTTGACCGTGTGACTGGCAGAATCATTGCAGGTGTCACTATATTATGAATTAGACTTTGACATCTATTCTGCTAGAATTAAATACAAACAGAGCTTGCCTATTTCACTTCTGACCCTAAACAAACACTGCCGTTGCCAACCCAATCTCAACGATCCTGAGTCAGGCAAATGCCTCTTTTTTTTAAATGATTGCATTTTCCCCAACATGGACCAACCCGTTGGTATCAAAATTGACCTGATTCCCGCACGTTCCCAGACCAAAGCAGCGTCAGGCTAACATGTGATTGAAGAATTTTATTTTGTACCTAACTTAGTACATTGTGCATGACCAACTGGAAATAACACATGAACTCTTTAAGTGCCTGTTGCCTATTTACTGCTGTAATTAAACCAATTCCCATTACTAGACTCCCTGAACCAGACCAGACTGCAAATTAAGAACAACAAGAGTCTCTCGTCCTAGCATTAAATCCTTAGCCAAATCAATCTGGAAAAAAAGGTTGGGTCAGGGCACCCCACTTGTCGTTTAGCTGGAATTAATACTAGGCTGCTATTGTAGATCCAACCTTGTATAAGAACATGACCTTCGAGACCTTTGACCTTGGCCATGACCTTTGAAATTATCCACATATAAAGGAACACCCTATTGCATCCTAACACCAAGTCTGGTTTAATCAGACTCAACTTTCAAAGGAATCTTGGAAAAAGGTAAACCCTAACGAAACTGGGAATATATGCATAAATAATACACAACAACATGACTCAAATGAACCTTTGACCTTTGTCTATGGGACCTTTGACATCATCCACATATGAAGGAAACCCTACTCACCTTAACCCCAAGTGTCTGGTTTAAATCGGGACTTAGCGTTCAAAGACACCTGAATAAAACGAAACCGAACCAAAAACTGGAACACACACATACACCACGTAACCATATTGCACTCTTGCAAACTCCCCTGATGCTTCTTATGCAGGGGGATGAATAAAAACAACCAATCAGTATCACAATTAATGTTTCATAGACTTTTGATAAGTTGGGGCAAAATTTTTATTCTCAATTTAACTGGACTGGACCAATTTTGTTGTTATTTGCTTTGACTTCTCTGGAAATACAGGCCAAGAAAACTTTTGATGCAAGACCATGTAGGAATCAGCTGATGGCCGAGTACAGACAGACAAGAAGTTTAATGCCTTTACTTCCTGGGCATGCCAGATGAATGTGCTGACATGGATGACCTCTATGTGTGGAGTTGGAGCGGCATAAAAGAAGAAGAAAAGGCACTTCACATAGAGGTGAGAAGACAAACTCTCATCTCAAAGAAGGCATATTAAACTTCTCAAGATAAAAAGGGGGGATATTGGTTTGTTTTGTAAAACTGATATGGTAAGAGTGGGCCTGGAGTGGGAAAAGTAGTACAATTTCCAAACTGGATGACTGGGCCAGTGAGAGAAAAAGGCACAACCTACCCACAATGTTCAGATGTTATTTGCTCTGATTGCGTGATATCCAATCAGGTATGAATCTAATAGATGCAATCGGATCCTACTACCAAAAAGGTCTCCAAAGAAGAGCTCAGGTCATCATAGAGGCCCATGCAACAGTCTGTAGTTTTCTTGTTGGATGGTTTTGATGAAGCCGCCAGTATGAAAGGATCAGATTTTAAAACATTTATTATCCAGTAAATGGTGTACAGAGAGTTTGGGAATGGTCTGACCCTACAAGACCCACACAAAGTGACGCTGATTGTGTTGTACCTATGGGGCTTTTCACCTACATGTGAGAATTGACTGGATTTCTAAAGGCACACCCAAGAAAAGAGTATGTAACGTGTCTTTAGGTGTCAATCAGCATACAGTCGACATAAACTGGTATGATGAACTATGAAATGAAATCAAGTACACGTCCAAATACAAGAGAAAACGTACAAGATATTAGTCTCCTTTTGAATAAATGGAAACTTCAAAATTGAATTGAAAGTTGGTGTCAAACTCATATCATAACTTCAATGTTGTGTGTTATGGAATTGGGATAAAAACAGGCTTTGGACCAAAAAGGTGAGGACCTATATAAGCAGGTCATTATACATTCTTGCTAAAAACAAGCAAGAAAGTAACAACACAGGGGAACAAACGAAGAATTTCTTCAACACAATTAGATGTTAAAAAAAATTTTATTCAAAATTGGCAAAGTAGCCCTCAGTGGTCTGTTTGACGACAAACTTATTTTCCATCAAATGAATTTGATAAGGGCATTACTAGAAGATGCCTGTCATTTTTTGGAATATGTCAAAAGAAAGAAAGCGTCTAAATGAGAGCATGGATTCATGTCACATTCTTTCACAAAACATGCAAGAATATTGGCCGCTGCATTTTATTGGGTGAGGCCTTGTTGAAATAATGATCAAGAACACTTTGTGACTTATTGCAACAAGTTCAACACTGACAATGTTAGGAATGGAGAGAAATTAAGCGCAGTTTTGTTGGGGGACAAATAGTAGTGCAGCTGACAAAATTCGTGCCTCATGGGGTTAGGTTTCATGTGATATGATACTTCTTTGGGGTGCATCAAAGAAGACTGTTACACATGATAGTAAGTGGATTTGACCATTAGGCACTCTTTTTGAAGTGGGTGTACAACAAATGCACTCCCATTTATTGAATCACGTGTGATTGGCCGACATGTTGTTCCAGAGCTCACATTTACATATAGAGTATTCAGGAATTTTTGACAATTTGAATGGAATTTAATTTTTGTCTGGTTGTGGTTAGATTAATACAGATTCCTTAGGCAATATTTACAATGGTGTAAGACAAGTCTCGATGTGGTTATCTTAAAAACATGGAGTTATTTTTAAACATTTGTCCTGTATCTCAGAGGTACCAATACTGAATTTTAGAAGAAAATATTTGATGAGCTCATTAGGCATGACCTGCCATTATAAGAAACAAAATACTAGTTTGAAATAGCGTATTGTATGGATGGCTGCGGTTGGTAATTGTCCAAAAATCATAGGCAATTGCTTGAATCAACTAAACATGTTCTTACTACTCTAAATGTACAGAGTTATGGCTGAGGAAGTCAATGCAACCACAGATATTGGAAACCATTTCCCACTACAAGCTACTTAAGCTAGACAATAATAGGCCATCCGTGTATGCACAACTCCCTGCATCCATCATTCCTACGTTACGAAACTTGAAATTGACCTATGAGTGGGATGTAGTACAACCAGCAGCAATGGATCAGGGCAAAAGAAGTCAAGTCAAAAACCTGTAATGGTAGAGACTGGGATGATGCACATGGCAGTGTGAATGTGCATTCCACAATGTGACAGTAGAAGTTGTTTTCAGATTTGTTGAAATAGGCCAGGGCAGTAAGTTAAATGAGGGGACAACTAGCAATAACTGTTAATAAAGATGTGTCAGTTACAGGTATGGCACAACCAGTCTTGCCTTGTGAATGCCTGATATTGCATAGAGTTGAGATATCTGACAAAAATGTTGGCCAATTTGTTGAGGCCTTCAAATACCTTGGGAACTTAGTGGAGCTTGGTTTACATAGACTCAGTGTGAGTGATGCAAGTTTTCAGATAATAATGAGTAGTATACCCACTCTAACTAGGCTTGAGAGCCTTGATTTAAGTAGGCCTATACTTGAATCAAGACCCTCAAGTAACAAAGGCATGGATGCATTACCACTGAGTAGTAGAAATTTATGTTATTTGTCAAAATTGAAGTGCTTCAAATTATCAAATACCAAGTTTGGTAATAATAGTAAGGACCTGTGCCATGGTTTGAGGCATCTGAAAAAACTAACATATTTAGACCTGCAGTTTACAGATCTGAATGAAGGCATATCAGAGTTAGGTTTGTCTCTTACCCACATGCCTGATCTGCAGGTACTTGATTTGCATAGTAATTACATTGAGAGTGGAGTGGTAGACCTTTGTCATGGTTTAAAGCATCTAACCAAACTCAGAGAGCTAGACCTGTCATTCAATGGCATAACTGATAAAAGCATAACCAAGCTACCATTAAAACAGCTCACAGATTTGAGAGAACTGAAAATCTATGATTGTAAATATGGGCCCCAGGGTGTGGAACATCTGTTCAGGAACCTCCATCATGTAAGAAAGTTGGAAGAGCTGTGGGTAGATTATGCGATATATAATTGGCATGAGGAAAATGAATTTCTTAGGGAATGCCACCAAGCATGTTCATTGAGCAGTAGGCCTACATGTAATATATATGGTATAGACATTAATAAGGCTAGTAAGCACCTAGAAATACTGAACCATGCCATCATTCATTCAATTGTGTTGTTTATTGAGAAATATCACTAGAAAAAAGAGAATTGACAATGACTATATTGAGTTTGAAAGGGTTCACAGAATACCAAGAGGCCCAAAAACCAATGGTAGAAGGACAAGGAAAAGGTGATGAAGAAAGTATACAAACTGAAAGGATCAGGAATCTTTGTTAATGATGATTATTGCAAAAACACTCATTTTATTCAGAAGAAACTTTGTGACAAAAACGTGAATTGGGAGATTCGGTAGCGAAAGCACTTGTGTCATATAAAAAACTTGTCACTACAGATCATGGGGGGCACAAAGCTACATGAATCTTTGACAAAGAAACAAATTAAGTAATTATCAAATAGGGATATGGTCAAGGCCCTGCCAAAAATTGCACCAAAAATAAGTATTATAAGTTGGAATGTTAAAGGTCTTAAAGACACTATCAGTGATTTGAAATATATTTGAAATTTGCAGGAATAGCTTCAAAGTGAAGGATAAGTCTGTAGAATTCTTAGAAGTTACCTTTTCCAGCTGTAGAATTGACAGAAAAGGAAGAAAACGGCAGTGTTCTAAGATACGATTCTCCATTAAATTACGTGTTGTAGTAAGTGTCCGTTCGGACAGTAATGACTAAAATTTCCAATTTTGTCCTTATTAGGTTGTTTCTGGTCTTATCATTTGCAGGGTATGTTAGGATACCTGTACTTGTTACATACATGCAAAAATCTGATTTTTGATGATTTTTACGATTTGCTGATTTAGCAAATCACTGATAGTGCCTTTAACTCAAAGTTGCTGATTGTTGATTTTATTGAATACTGTACCCAATTTGACATCATTGCGATTACTGAAACTAAGGCCAAGTGTAGCACTGACTTCGAAAATATTTTTGAAAGGTATAATGTATTTACATGTTTTAGAACAAAGATAACTAAACCTTTATGGTCACTTTTCAGGTGGTATTGCTGTGTACGTAAAATATATATTTTAGGTTTTAGGAATGGTGTCACAAGAATTAATTTGGATTTTGATCATGCTATTTTTCTTTTATTAGATGATAATATCTTTGGGAAACCAAAAAACATTCTATGAGTGATTGTATATATTTCCCTGATGAGCAGTCAATAACTGCTACTGAAAATGTCATGAATTGAAATGCTGCTTCATTTGAAACTGCGTTGAAGTTGAAAGATGTAAACATGAGCAAATTTTATATGTGTGGTGCTTTCAAGTGCTCCTACAGGTCATAATATGCTGATTAGTATATATTAATGACACAATCGATTACATTTTTTAGTGATTCTATTGTGACTGGTATGACCAAAATGATGATTTTCAGTGTGAAAGGGTAATCTAAGGACCTGGTTGTTGTAATCGTGTGAGGTGGTAGATATTTGCCATTTTTTTGCTATGGATGCTTTTTTGGTATCATTGATTAGAGTAAGTTGGACATCCAGTATCAGAAAAGTATTGGTCGCATTTTTTTTGAAAAGCATTTGGCCGCCGCCATTTGGATTTCAAAAAATGGCCACCATTTCAAAAAGGATTTGACCTTTATCTTTGGTTCTGAGCAACATTGGAAGTTCAAATTTGGTGCCTAAACTATTGTTTTCAATACATGGGGTTCAGGAATATGATAATTAAACTATGTATCCAAGCTGTGCTTGTAACACCCCTCGCCCCATATGGGGGGGGGGGGGGTCATTATTACGCCGTTGCCCAATACTCAGTCCCCCTGTGAGACTTCTATAATAGGGATCATATCATTTCAATGCTTTTGGTGTCAATGGATACAATTAACATTCAGGTATCAGAAAAGTAGTGGTTGTTTTTTTCTGAAAAGTGTTTGGTGCCATCTGGGGATTTCAAAATGGGCCGCCATTCCAAAGGATTTTGCCCGATAAATTTGGTTCTGAGTAACATTGGAAGTCCAAATTTGGTGGCCAACCTATGTTGTAAATACCTGGAGAATTCAAAATGTGATAATTAACCATTTCTAACCAAGCGGTCCTTTTCAACATCCCTCAGCGATGGTGGGGGGTGGTGGGGGGGGGCGTTGCAGGGTGATCGTCGTTGTTACGTCGCTTCCTCCGCCTTCCTTATTCACCTTTGAGATTTATATAATAAGGGTCATGATTTGGTGGGTGGTAGAAAAATACCTATTGATAGTACTTTTTGTCTTGATATTTTGCTGATTTGTACCCGTTATAATAAATTTCTAACACAAAATATGCCCAGGAAGTTCCAGTTTCTACTATTTTCAATTTTGAACTTGACGTCACTTTGTTTAGCTTTTTCCCAAACCTTTTCGGCCAGAGGGTGCCCGACCAGATCTATTTAGTGGTGGAAAATCCTACAGAACCCTCAGATTTGTAAATCAATGCCACTTCATGTCTATTCCACCCATCTTGGACAAATTTTTGATCATTCATGAGAATAATTTCATTTATTTTAAATGAACTGAGCAAGAAATTAATGTTGTCCTAAAAAATGCATTATAGTATCTATTGGAGATTTCGTGGGAGCTCACTTAACAGCCAGAATAGGAGGAAGAAAAACAACAAACATTGTCATGATTCCTTTGCTTAATTTGTATAATCAGAAATAAAATAACTTACTCTTTGCTCGTAATAGAACCCTGGCCCTGGGAAATGAAGTGGGGGTGGGGGGGTATCGGGGAAAAGGGGCCCGGGCTATGGGCAATAGAGTGGGGTGTTTACTCGGGACAGCTGGTGGTACATGTATTGTCAAGCCAAAAGGCAGGGTACAGCTGATAAAACATGACTCAAAATAGCCCCACAATTTGGAAAGGCCAGCCTCATCTGTGTACACCGGGTCGCCAAAAAGCTGCTGTATGCTTTAGCCATATGGTGAGGCTACTTCAAACTCGGCTATCGTCTAATAATATAACACTGGAAAGCCAGACTGCTGATTTGTGCACCTTCGTAGACGAGGCTCGCCACTCTGCAATCTAATGAATTCAGCCAGCCAAGTGTACACGTATTTCCACAGCTCTATTGACTTACCTTGTTCTGTTCGAAATCTTCATATTTTCATGCTACCCCCCCCCCATCATCCACAGGCTACAATAGGGTCTGTAACTGTATTGAACTCACGATGACAAGAACAAGTTCAATGTACTAGAGGTCAGGGGGTCACAAACTTTTTTCTTGCTAGTCTCCTCACACACCTCGCCTATAGGTTTCACACCACCAAATAAAATTGCCATGTTATGTACAAACTGGCCCTCCCGAATTTAAAACGTAAAGTTCTCGTAACGAAGCGATCGTTGCTTTTAAGTCTGCATTACCTTGGCTGCTCTAGGACCTCTTGCATCCAATTTCAGCAAGAAGAATCCCTAGTTGACCACGAAGTTTTCGAACTACTGAGCATGAGGACACCGATGAGTCGATCACCTCCTGACTGTGGCTTCTAGTAAAAATATTCCTATGGGAGGGTGTAAAAATTAGTCTGTAATACTCAGTAGTAAGCCACACACCTTTTGTGTCTGTTTTTTATTTTTCCTTTAAAATAATTTCTAACACAAAATATGGCCAGGAGTTCCAGTTTCTACTATTTTTCAATTTGAACTTAGAAGTACTTTTTTTTAGCTTTTTCCCAAACACCCCTTTTTTTTCGGCCGAGAGGGTGCCAGACCGATCGATTTAGTGGGTTGAAATCTACATGCAGTAGACTATGTGCTACCTGTTGTTTGTAAAATTGATGTCACATCATCTATACATCCCTGATAAAAAAAATATTGAAGGTTGCACAAAACCTCCCATTTGAAAAGTGCATGCAACCACCGTTAGGAGATGGTGTATTAATGTTCTTCTAAGGATAAGTCATCTTAATGACTGCCATTTTGTAATCAATTTGTTCACAATGTAGGATGTGAAAGCCATACAAAATCCAGTCCAACGCGTCGTTACTACGGGCCTCAGGTGGAAATAGGTTCTGCAGTTCGGATATGCAAAAGGTGTCGTGCTTTTGCTCCAGTCTAGTATGCAAGGCCTAAGGATCTGGTATTGTGGGATGAAGAACATGTCCTGAGCCCCAAAAGATGTACTGTAGATATGTTGAGGCCAGGCTCCTTTTGTAAATAGATGGCAACTTATCTGCACTTTGGTTTGCAACAGTTTCTGGAATTTCTTCCATTTGGGTGTATGTAGCATGATCTCCAGCGAATTTTTTGTGCTGATAAGCTAATAACAGAATACTTCTACAGCTTGAATTTACTTTGTCTGATGGTGTTTCATTATTCCCGCTCGGTAAGAGCTGGAAACGATGCCTTGCTGGAGTTTGAATATAACTTTAAGAGCACCCCTCTTGCCAGCACCACTAATTTTACCTTCTTCTTGCGTATGAGTGAGCAGCTAAAAATATGTTGACTGTTATTTCCTCAACACTCAAAATCCAAAAAAGAAAAAGGGGGGCAGGGACAGGGCGGCACCCATGAGTCGAGATATGCAGCCCGTGAAGGAGAGCCACAAACTGGCAGGCCAGAGACGGCCGCAGCCCCCATTGGCGCACACCCCCGGCAGGGGCGATCCAGGGATTGAAAAACGTCAAAACTACAGGGGGCTCTGAAGGCTGAAATGTCCCAAAAATGGGTGATTTGCAAGCAGTTTGCAGAATTACGGGAGGAGCGCGCCCCCTCGCCCCCTCCCTAGATCCGCGCCTGCCCGGGGGGGGGCACTGACATTGGAAAAGAGGTAGGGGTGATGTTGTAGTTTCCTTTCGGAGACACAATCAGTTCACAAGCCCCTACTAAGTTCGGACATCGGGGCCGCCCCTCCCTACCTGAAAAAAAATTGAGGCCCCCCCCCCCCGGGGGGGCACACGCTGCCGAAACGGACAGGATCCCTACGCGAATCCGGCCCAAGGTGACCCACATGCCGCGTGGAAGACCGCCATAGGCGGAGGAGGGAGGAGCCCATCACAGGCATGACAGCAAACCGTCCCGGCCTGGAGCATCCAGCAAGCAGCGCTCCATATCTAAAAGATGTCGAAGGGGGAGCCAGGGAGCAGCAGCACGTCAACAGAACAAGGTCGAAGAGAGCGCAGTCCCTGTCCGCTGAGCCGATGTGACTCCCTGACAGGCATCATGGAGCAGGCGTATGCTGTCCAACAGAAGCCTTATTTTTTACCAGCCATGCCTGCGGATTGCCCCCACCCCAAGCACCGACAGGCGCATGCCGAAAGCACTGGCAGAAACCCAGATAAGTGGGACGAAGGCAGCCAGCAATGGTTCCCATGTTCTCGAGAGCACGATGTCCAGCCTCCCTGCACGAGAGCTATTGCCCGGCTGGCGGTGCATATTCATCAGCGCTGTCGACCCGAGCCTAGGCGGCGGTGTGCAGGGCGGTTGGAATAGCACACCATGATGATCCAGGCCAAAGCGGCGTTAGCCCCGAAGATACCTTTGCACATTCTGACTCGAGGTTGGTGCCGCCGAAAAGTAAAGGCGCCGACCAAGCCTCACTCCCAGACAACAAGCCAGTGAGGACCACATGGTAGAGGTGCTTCCACCGAGGGGTTGATCGGAAGCCGGTGATGAAGCTCCCCCCCCACCCCCCCGGTGCCAAGGATGGAAGGCAGCAGCAGTGGCCCCTTCCCCACTTAGCTCAAGCCTCCGGGTCTCGATGGCCATACCTGCAGCAAGTGCACCCTCTACCCCAGCCCAGCCTCTGCCCAAGTGAAGAAGGGCAAGACAGGATTTCGCCGTGGCCGGAGCGCTGTCCGTCAGGTTGTAGGGCTCACGGATGATTTTGGTTCTTTGAGGGCACCTGTGATGTCTGCCCAAATTTTGCATGGAAGTCAGGCCATGCTGAAGCCATCTCTTGACGCAAATTTATGATGGGTTGAAGCTGCACACTTCTGTGGATGAACTTGTACCTATGACTATCCCTGTGTTTGTACCAAGCTCGGGAAGTCTGCAAAATATGATCACCCACCAGTGTCCTGGGTGAAGAAGTTACTAGAATGATCTTTTTCAATTATTTATAGGGCATTAATCAGCATCAACATCAAGGTTCAGGAGCTAGTGCTAGAAGATGCAGCCAACAATCCAGTTTCTGCATATATCAACTGTAAGAGGTTTCTTGATATAGGTAGCACGGCGGTAGTATAAGCACTAATCAGGGTTCGTACACCCAGCTCCTTCCAAAATTCAAGGACTTTTCAAGGACTTTCCAGGATCTAAATGAGCTAATTTCAAGGACCTAACGTTCTACTAATGTTGTACGGATTTCTGTATTCCGTAAGAAAATGATGCAAATTATGGACGGCCGTTTTCACACAAAAAAATACAGAAAATGGTCGCGTCATTGAACTACATTGTAGCTCATTCAAATATTGTAAGATTGTTTATAGTTATGAGGTAACACTGCTGTCTGACAGCCCCTCCTTTTTAAGAAACTGTCTGTAGAAACTAAGTCCATATGGAGAATTATATGAAAAAGAAGGTCAACATATTTTAAAGGATCATAGCTTGAAAACTGAGTCATCTATAATACAACTGCATCATGAGAGAGCTCTTTAAATTACTGCATTCCTGAAAAAATATGGACGGAGCTCCACCATCTGATTCTGATAGTTTCCCCTTTTAGTAACTGCCAGTATGAACAGTCCATAAGGAAAATATTGTTTAGCTTTGTAGTACATTAATAAGTCTAAACTTTAATGGCTCTTAACTTGAAAACCGAGCTACCTACGAACATATGAACTGCATCATGAGATAGAGCTCTTTAAAATACAGCTTTTTTCTAGAAAAAATGGACAGAGCTCCGCCGTCTGACAAGCCCCATTTAAGGAACTGTCCGTAGGAACTAAGTCCATATGGAGAATATATGAAAAGAAGAAAGGTCAAAATTTTAAAGGATCATAGCCTGAAACCCAGCTATATACATGCGCATCATGAAGAGAGCTCTTTGAATTACTGCTTTCATGAAAAAAAATATGGACTGAGTTCCGCCATCTTTAAGGAGCTGTCAGTATGAACACAGTCCATAAGGAAAATATTGTTTAGCAACAGTATAACTAAAAATGAACTTCAGTCTAAACTTAAAGGCTCATACTTGAAAACTGAGCTACCTAGGTACATATGAACTGCATCATGAGATAGAACTCTTTTAAAATAAGCTTTTTCCGAAAAATGGACAGAGCTGCACTGTCTGACAGCCCCATTTCATTGAACTGCAGTATGAACTAAGTCCATATGGAGTATTTTCTTTTAATAAAAGAGCATGAAAAATGAGTCTAAAACTTCCATAGGTTCTTAACTACCGCCTTTGGCACCACTGCAGTTGAATAGTCAACTAAAATACCTTCAGAGACCTTTAGCATACAGCAGTTAAATGTTATATCAAGAATTAATGTGGGTAAACCGTCCGAAAGGTCGGGAGAAAAAAACATTTTGAAACCATTAAACAGACCTTTACAAATTGGAATCTTTCAACTCTATTCTTTTATTTGTTTTTGAAAGATATTGCCCTCTTTCCTTAAACTTTTATTTTTCTGTATTTACTATTCTTACTTGATATCCACTTTATTTATTTTATGACGCGAACCATTTTCCCAATATTTTTTTTTCTGGAAACGTCCTTCCGTATTTCCCTTCATTTTCCGTACGGAATACGAAAAATCCGTACTTTAGGCATGTGTGGCAATTGTTGTACCTTTAAAGAGAACATTAACTTCTCCCAATACACGCTAACAAACAAACCCAAATGGGCTGATCTGTTGCATCGTTATCGTTACAGCCTGTAATAGCAGCATAAGGGTTAATAATATATTCTCCATGCCGTGGAACTGTCTAATGGATGATAAAATTCTTACTTTTTTGGTTTCATGATTATTTCATTTGAATAACAGAATCATCACACAGTGACTGCAATTTTCAATGGACTTTCAAGGACCATTGGTGAAATTTCCAGGGTTTTCAAGGTCTGGAAAAGGATTTTGAAATTCCATGACTTGTTCAAGGACCTTCAAGGACCGTACAAGCCCTGACTATATATGCCAAGCCCGGCAAGTTAAGACGTGCAATAAACAAAGGATGGCCTTTTTGTACTCTGTAACTGGCTGACAAACTAATCAAACTACCAAGAAAACCAGTAGTCACTGTACATACTGCATGTTAAAATGTCCAAATAAACTCCATAGAATACCAAGCTACACAGTTGTGATGCACACATGAAGCCGACACATTGATGATGATTTATGCCCTAGAAAGAGTTGAAAAGATCCCAGTACAAAGTTGACTTCTTCTTTTTTCAGGACACTTACGGGTCCTGCTTCATCCCCAGATGGAAAAATTCTAACTAGTTTAATGAGCGCATATCAACAATCTATGAGGGCAATAAAAGCCACCAAACATTTTAAATATGGTAAGGGCATCTTCTTGGCAATACATTGTAATGGCTTCCCATCCTTGAATTAAAAATAGCCCCATCTCCTTTCCCGGGTGGCATTAAAATATTTTTTATATGATGAAGGAGTACTAGAATTCCTAACTCATTTTTTAGGAAAACATATTTGTTTTCATAACATTTTAGCTGTAAACCTGGCAAAAATCACCATGTTTCTAGAATTGTTTGCTAGAAGCAAATTGTTTTCCCACATGCTGCATTGTTGTAGAACACACTCATGAGTCATGGAGATGTCACAAGTGGAAGGTTGGTATTTGACATTTCATGATAGAGGAGACCAAAAGCTATAAATGGGTCTAAAATACCAAACACCAAATTCATACAACCCTATCCAGGGGGACTGGGTACGGGAAGTTTAAAAATGACTGCCCTCACCACCCCCCCCCCACACCACCACTACCAGGGGTGATGGTAGTCAAAGCACAGATTGGTCAACTAGGATAAATTATCATCATTGTTTGACCGCCCAGTTATTGAAACCATAGGTTTTGCCACCAAATGTGATTTCCAATGTCGTCGCACCAAGTTTAGAGCAAAAATCACCAAGATGGCGCCAAACGCTTTTTCAGAGAAAATGCGACAATACTTTCTGATACCTGAATGTCTACTCATCCCATGACACACAAACAACAACCCATCCAAATTCATACATCCCTTATTACAGAAAATCTCAAAGGGGGACTGGGGGTAGAGCGGTCGGCTTACCAATGATTCGTCCCCCCCGCTCCAAGGCTGTTGAGGGGTGTTGCAAAGCCCAGCTTGTTAAACTAGGGTTAATTATAATATTTTTGAAATCCCAGGTAGTGAAAACATAGGTTGGGCCACCACATTGGCCTTCCAATGTTGCTCAGAACCACAGTTATAGGGGAAATCCTTTTCATGGCGGGCCATTTTGAAAACCAGATGGCGGCCAAACCTGTTCAGAACAAATGGCGCCATATTTTCTGATACCTGGAGGTCTACTCTATCCAATGACCGAAAAAAGCATCCTTGCAAAACAAAAAATGCACAGTTTTTTGAAATCGTACATAACAGCCTACACTCTCAACACAAAATGGTAGCCAACTTTTGTCTCTATGTAAAACTCATAATTTCATATATTAAATGGCAGAACAAGCAGTGATATGTATGGTGCGTTTCACATTTATTGGGTCTCAAGGAGCTAGTGTCATTGATTGCTTCGTCTACCTATGTTTTTGCAATATGTGAATCTTTTTGTATTGCTATCAGAACTGAATCAGACCATATGCCTTTACTATTTTCACTCAATGTCATGTGCAACGTCATCGCAAATTGTGTACTGTAAACACAGAATATTGATAAATATCGTTTGGAATGATACCCAGTTATCTGTCCGGCGTACAATCTTCACAAAATGAAAATAAGCAAAAATGGAGGATGTACTTTATGAATGCAGGAATGTTAATGAAGGAATTTTGAAATTCAACAGTGTTTTGAAAATGGCTGCTGTTGTATGAAATGTAATTTCGATGGTTGTTGAAATAGAGATGGTGGGTAAAATTAAAACCTTAAAAAAGATGGCAAGATCAGCTCTTTTCGTTTGTTTTCAAAGGTCTTAAAAATTCTGCTCTGTTTATCAGTCATCGCAGTTTAGTTATACTTCTACTGTTCATTCCAAGAATACCCATAGTCAATCTTCCAACACTCTTTGTAATCAATATTATACCGGACAAGAATAACGTCCGTGAGAGGGAGTACAATGTGGACAGACCTCCGACGACTTTGTAAGGTGCATTTATTTCTATAAAACATAAATACTTTAAAATTCATGTTTAAAGTGAGCAAGTTTCTGTTATATTTTTGTTCCTCTGTTGATTTTAAAATAACTAATTCAAATGTATTATTTTTGTATTTTCTATGATTTTGTAATGTATATTTAGGAATTTGTCAGGGTCTCATGGGAGACCAGTTTTTGTAACTGAACCGAGTAACCCTGAATAAATACAGATTTACTACTACTACTAACTACTATAATACTTAGTCGATCAGGAAGGTGTTAACCTTAAGAAGCAAAAAAAGGTTGCTTCTGAAACATTGTGGCAAAATAGTAATGATGAAAAACTGCCACAATACCAAGTGTGCAAAAGGGCTTATAAGCAGATGTGTAGAACCATTTAGCATTAATTCCAGGATGATGAAAGAAAAGTTGCGTGTTTAACTATAAAGATCCTCAATAATTCTGGTGGCTTTTGAAAAACCTGAGAAATCCTAAAGAGGGTTAAATCTTGAAAACATTGCTCCTCATAAATGGTTTGATTATTTAAGATCTCTTTTTACATCAACTCCCCTGAAGTGATAATAATCATGGAAATCAGCTGTCAATCCAAATGATGCCGTCAAATGATGTTATTACTGGTTATGAAATTGAACTGGCTGTCAAAAAAATTGAAATGTAATAATCTTCCGGCAATGATGGTTTATTGCCGAATTATAAGCCATAGTATTGATCAATATTCCTTACTTATCTACATTTGCAATGTTATTTTTACACCAGTAATTCCCTTATTACTTGGGGCAAGTCTATATTGTAAAGTTGTTAAGAAAGGGAATATCTATGAGGTCAGTAACTATCGTGCATTCATTGATTAATTGTCTAGTAAATCTTTACCAGTGTTCTGAACAAGGGGGTGAAACCATTCAAAACCAGTCGTCCATGCTGGGCGGCTGACATTTTGAATATTGCACGGAATAATTATTAGTTGGGTGCTTGTATACACACATATGCTCCCACCCTTCGATACAAACAATCCGCCCAAATAACAGTGGGTCGGTGTTGGGTGCTATTGGGTGGTTAAATTTGTCCTACCCATGGACACACAATGAATTGAATGGAAACGTCAGTAGTCTTGATTTAAATAAACGCCTCAATGAATACCTCTTTTCACATAAGCTGCCATTGCTTTATGAGAAAAAAGAGTATCTGAGCACAATGATCCAGGTACCACTAATATTACACCTGGCCACCTCTAAACATACATTAAATTTGTATCACTACGATTAGTGTATATGCAAAGCGGACCAACCAAGTATTGGAAGAAGCGGAGGCGCCATTGCTTTCTATTGTTGGTATCTATGTTTTCTTTGTGTTCCGCAAAACATGCGAGACGGGGAATTTCTAAAGCACCTACGTAAACGTTGCCTCTCTATCTATATAGACCTCTTTGGTTGAATACCGTGTTGAAAAAGTTATTGAAAAACAGGTGTTATTCCTGAAGCATAAGCTGGCTTTCGTGAAGGGTATTCAACTATTGATCAGGTTTTCACATTATGCAATTGTACAAAGACAGTTCGCTAGAGGCTAGGCTGTAAATGTTATTGTTTATTTGTTGGGACTTCGCTCGTACTTTCGATTCTGTTCATATTCATAAATTACTTACGTTATCCCAAGTCGGCATAAGTGATAAGTTCTATAACCGTGTCTCTGATATGTATAACAAGTTAACAGCATCTGTCAAAAGTTGGTATAAAAATATAATGACTGATTATTGGTGTGTGATATGTCTGAGACAAGTTGTATGTTGTGCCCAGCATTTTTATCAATCTTAATTACAGGGCTCTATGATATGCTTGAAAATGATGGGGGTTGAGGTATTCAAATTCAACCTAGAAAAGAAATCAGAACTTTATTTTTTGCTGATGATGTTGTACTTATAGCCGATAGTGTATCTGATCTCCAAAAACATATAAATGTTCTTGAACGTGTCTGCGATGAATGTGGTCTAATTGTAAAATTTAAAATATTCGATGTGACTGATGTGACTGTTGTTCCGATACTCATGTATGGTTCTGAACTTGTGGGGATGTGGGAGGTACGAAGTTATTGAACGTGTGCAGACAAGAGCCTGTAAGTACAACCTAGGTGTTAATCTTTTCAACCCCTGCTCTTGGTGATTGTGGAAGACCCATCTTATATACTCATCAAATCATTTGTTTGATTAAGTACTGGTTGAGAATCTTAAAATTGCCCGATCATAGATATCCTAAATTAACCTATCAAATGCTACGCAGTCTTGATGAAAATGGTAAAAACAACTTGGGCTGGAGCTGTTAAAGACACTATCAGTGATTCACTCAAGTCTGTAGGACTCTCATAAGGTATTTTCCAACTGATAAATTGACAGAAAAGGAAGAAAATGCCAGTTTTCAAAGATATGAATCCCCATTCAAATACGTGTTGTAGTTAGTGTCCGTATGGACATTGGACAGTAATGACTAAAATATATGATTTTGTCCTTATTAGGTTGCTTTTAGACTTATCACTTGCAGGGTATGTTAGGATACCTATACTTGTTACGAAAATGCAAAAATCTGATTTTTTATGATTTTTTCGATTTTTTTATTTAGCAAATCACTGATTGTGCCTTTAAGGATATTCTGTTTTCCTATGGTTTTGGCTATGCATGGTTAGCACAAGGAGTTGGAAATGAGAACATGTTCCTAGACTGTTTTAAGACAGAAAACTGGTATTAAACAGACAATGAGTCAGCAAAACAGACTTGTCAATGGGTATTTCATGATGGAATGATAAGTACACATAAATTGTTTTGGCAACCGGGCTTTTCAAATCTGAAATCATAGCATGCAGTTGTGCTAAATACCAGTTTTCTGTCTTGTGTCAGGGCAGGGGGTAGGACACGATCTGCTCGATTTGGGCATTGGGGATTTCCATGCCTAAGAAAAATGATGCTCTGTGGACAATTCTGTTTTGCTGACTTATTGTTCAGTGGACCATATCTTGAGAACCACTCAACCGAAACAAAACAAACGAGAGCATCACGATGCAGCATACCTCGATTATGCTTGTTAACTATTATCGAGGCCATTTATGCCCCCTTGCTGGAATATGCGATTCTCTTTGGAATGCTGGTTTTAATTCATATTCAAATAAATTATAAAAGAGCCACTTACAAAGATTAGGTTCTAACTATCTAATACGCACATGCTCTGGAAACAAGTAATATTCGTAGATTTGACGATCGCAGGGGAAAATATTTCCCACGCGTTTTGCCTTAGATTTATATAATTCAAATATGTTCAAAGGACTGAGTTACAAAACAGGTAAAGACAAGTGTATTTCACTAAGAAATAGAATAAGCTATATGAAGAATCAAGTGCGACAAATCGTTATAAAAATAGTTGCTGTACCATATGTTGGTTGACCTTTTGAATAAATGAATTTTAAAGATCGTCTTAAGCATCCGTGGCTGTGACAATGTTAAGTGTTTTAACGATCAAATTATTTATACGGGCGAGTTCAAAAAAAAATGACCCGGATTTTGTCCGCCATTGAGTTTTAACTAAAATATTATTAATATATAGAACGTATGTGATATCCATTCGGAAAGCCTATCATTATCTTTAATTGGCTGCACAGATCATTCATATCGGTTAAGTATAGGCCGAGCTACAGCTTTGAATCAAAGTAATCCGGTTTCCCCCCATTCCACGGCATCCCATTTGAATGCACGGCGCGCACGGACCTAAGCAAATGGGATTCAGTGGACAGTGCAGAAAACCGCCTGCTAGATTCAAAGGACTGTAACTCGATCTATATTTAACCGATGTGAAGCTCTTTCAGCAAATTAAAGATAATGAACTAAGCTTCAGATGATAATCACATCATGTTAGATATATGTTACTTGAAAAAATTCAAAATGGCGGGACACAATCAGGTCAAGTTTTTTTTTATCACCCTGTAGGTTATGTATTATTGCGAATGTGAGAGAGAGTGGGAGGATATGTATATATGGATATGATATAAATGGGCATCTTTGAATATTTGTAGGTGAGTGAGTGAAGTGAAGTTGATGGTGATTGGTGAGTGCGTGAGTGAGTGAAGCTGAGGAGTGAGTGGAGCGAGTTGAGTGAGTGAGTGGAGTGAGTGGTGGGGGGGGTGGTGGGTGGGTGGGTGGGTGGGTGGGTGGGGGGGGGTGGTGGGTGGGTGGGTGGGTGCGTGGGGGGGTGATGTGCAGTGAGGGAGTGAGTGAGTGATGTGAGTGCGTGAGTGAGTGAGTGAGTGGAGATGAGTGATGGAGTGAGTGATTGTGATGGGAGGAGTTGAGTGAGTGAGGGGGTATTTCCGGGAGTGAATAAAAAATGTGTGTGCTTGCGAGAAGCTGGGGGGATAATAGGCAATTTAAGTTGGTGGATTCTTGGGTGCAATAACGTTCAATAATTCTTTTACGTAACCAGAATGTTAAGTGTTTAGTGTAGGCACATTCTTGGCTAGGTTGTATGGTATATGGTTGTTTTTATGTTTTAATCTGTATCTTTGCTGTAATTAGCCGCAGGCTACAAAAGCATTGGTAATAAACCATAAAGGAAATCAAAAAATGAAGAGTGAATGATATGACAGTTATTTCGTACTGCAGTGAATGATAAAGTTATGTCCAATTGTTCTTAACAAAAGAAACATTTCGGGTTGAAAAAACTGTCGATCATGACCTCAAGGCCACTGGCAGAAGGCGTTGTTATAGCACGATAGAGGGAGCTGATGTAGAAAAATCACAGAAAATTAAGTGTTTATAAGTAGGCTCCAGCATGGAATCCCCATATTCACACCCACAAAAAAAACAAAAAAACAGCAAGATTTTGTATTTTCCTCCAAAATAAGTAATAAAAAGTTTGTCGTAGTCTCAAGTACAAGATGGCAAGAATGAGGCCGACATGTATAGTTTTTGGTTGAATCTTGTGATCTATGAATCAACAGAATATCTGAAGTGTAAGGTACCAGGGGGACTTGGAAGGTTGACTAAAAAATCGTAGCATCACCATGGATTCCCATCGAGCCTAACACAAGAGACATAGAGACCAGAACCCAAATTACCATTGTATGTCATGTGTCAATAATATAACCTGCACAGCATATTGACTAATATTAACATGATTCGGGACACAGCCAAAATATGGTCTGATTTACTACTTCACCCGGGGGCAATGACATTGGGAAGTGGGTGGGTATGTTCGGCCCCACAGCGGCTCAGAAGGGACCATCCCAGGTGACCTTTTCGCCTACAAGTTTGTTTTTCTTGCCATCGGGAATGGGAACCTAGTTAACCTTCAGAGCAATAAAACATATAGGCCGAGGATATTGGACACGATTGAGTTTCAATAGCAATTTCGGGCGGACTTATTGACAGGATGATCGTGTCAAACAGTTCGGGCAAAGGTATACATATCGAAAATTGTGGGGTGACCATTGCCCGTCCCGGAGCATAAGTAATTGGAGAAAGAAATATATTTCTAAGTCAATTTTTAGTGACATTGCTCCTGAACTATATAGAAATCATGTCTGGAGGCAGTGTTTGATTTAGAATATTTCTCCACTGACTCCAGGCAGTATATTTGCCAGCTGCTCAGGCCTGACCATTGTGTATTCAACATGCTCCAGGAGCATATTCAATATGCTTTTTATTTGCTCCAGGGCCATATGGCAAATGTGGTCCTGGACCATATTTGACATATTTTTTAGAGTATTTTATGATCCAGACCATATGCGTCCGGACCATATGATTCCTGGAGAATAATTTGGTCAAAATCTCATAATAGCACACCTCACAGTACGCCGGTCGGCTCCATAGCCATTCACTTTCTCACAACCGATGATAATGTCAATAGCCATTCGAGGCAACGTTTATCAATTGACACGATCATTGTGTCAATATGCATGTAGACACTTCCAAAACATAATCATACTTCCGCATAACAGAAGTAGGATCAATTACTATAGGGTAGTTATGAAGTGATCAAGGATGATTTTGGATTGCGACGTGCACCTGTTTAAAACAGTAGTTTCAATATTATTCTAATCTTGAGAATGTCTTAAATCCAGGCAGAAAAACTATAGTATCAAATGTAGGGCATTTATTAGCGAATGATGAGAGAATAGGAATTGAGTGTAATGTCCGCCAGCAGCATGATTAAAACAATGGGCAGGCATAATATATAAGGGACTATTACATAACTAGGCACCAGTCTGGTCAGTCTGGATCAGCCGGGTGGCAATATCCATTCGACCTTTGTAAGATTTTGCAAACATGATCATTACCTCTAAGAGATAAAAATTTCTAGTAATTACACTGCTTTAGTGAATCTATCCAGCATTTTATTATTGTAGTTATGTTGGACATTTGGTAAGGGAACTTGATAAAAAAAAAATATAAGAATGCATGGTAACCGGGGATGGTACCGAGTCTAGGGAAGTTGAGACTGCGTCTAGGCAAGGATTGCTGATTTGTATCATCATTCAGGCATATAAGACCTTCATGTTTGTTTTCTTTTGGAGTGAATAAATAACGGTATTGCAATTTCCAAATTTAGGTGCACTATTGTAAAGGGGCATTTCGTGATCCACAGGCCTCGCTACCACGACTTACATAAGATGTATTTTATTCATATGAACGTTAGCTCAGTAATCCAATGTGTGCCCATCTTAGGTGCCAAAATTTGTTCGTATCTGCCAGAAATTCGCAAAAGTTTGTACTTTTCTGTCTGTAAACAGACAAGAAATTACAGCACGTACACTATGGGACCGTGTGGAACGAGCAATTGCTCTAACACAAACCGCCCGGCTCCAATAACCTGAGGCACCTAAGGCAATTTGCATTGGGTGCCCCTACCCATTTGCATTGGTGCCCTAAAAAGTTGCTATTCTTAAAACATGTAATGCCTGGTGCCCTGATAAAATTGGGCAAATGCCTTGCCCTGCCCTAATTCTATTTTGGAGACCTGCAAAAACCGCAAGATGGGGATCAGCTCACATTTTGGGAATAAGCTTTTCTCAGGATATCTAGTGATCAATGAATAAACAAAAGGTGTTGGAAATGCCGAATTGCACCTTTAACATGTAGTTTGTGTACAATTCGGAAACTGTGTACTCTCTGTAGTGTAGGCTGGGTTTTGTTGTACCAATGACCAGAAGTAGAAGGTTACCTTCACGGCGGCGAACAAAGAAATGGAGTAACACAGTTTCCCAGTCTTAATTAGTCTGGCTAAAAGACTCGCTTGAATTTTTCACCAGCGAATGTGGAACTATTAACCATGGCTACTAGTATTGTAACTCCAAAACTCCACTGAAATCACAAAACCAAGATGCCAGTGCAGTTGCTGCAGCTGCTGCGGTGTGAATCATTGTTATTCGTTAATGCAATTGAAAAGACGAGTGATGCTGCACGAGCAGATGAATCCGGTTCTTGGCTAGCGGAACATTTTTTTTTGGATTGCAAAAAAAAATCTTTGCAGGGGGTTGTCTTTCCTAGACGGGGACGGTGAATCATTCAAGCCGTAATGGACCACCAAAGACATGAGCAATGGACTAATATTACTGGATCAAGATTTATTCATGGAGCATGACCTTTGTACATGAACATGCACAAAATAAACCATACGACAATGCGAATTTGCATAAGTGGTTCGGCCTATCAAGTTGTGTGAAATGCAGGACTGAAAAAAGCTGCGAGCGATTCATGGAAGTTAGAAGTTCTGTTATGGGGAGGAGATTCAGGTGTGTGGTGACTTGTGAAGGTAGTTTTAATTCGTAAGCGGGAGTGATTTGTGCACATTAATGTGAAAGGCTTGAAATAGATTTTCTAACACCATTTTCATTTTGGTTTTGCATGGGCCCCCAGCTAAGGCAATGAGTGGGTGGGGGGGTGGGGGGGGATTTTGCATGGATGCATGCTAAGCACCAGGGTAGATTTCTGATATCATTTTTTTATATCCCAGTGGAAGGAGTTGCATGGGCTTCCGCTAAGACTGAGGGGTACGGTCGACAGTAATGATAATATACGGGGGGATGTACCTCGGGAAAGGGGACATAGACGAGCGTCTTGAACAAGACTAGTGATCATATGGTTACACGCAAAGGATTATCGGGGCTGGCGCCTGCTGTGGTGCGGCCCTAAGACCCCATTTTGGTCTCTTCAACAGTTAAGACCCCCAGTTGAAGCATAATTCAGTTATTAAGGTCCCCATTGGGAGAATTTTTGCCTCAGAGGCTAAATTTCAAACCAAATTTCCAGCTCCCAGGCCGAACAATTTCGCAAAAATTGCCGTAGTTCTAAGACCCTACTTGGAGACAAAATCAGGTCCCAAGCAGTTGGAAATGGGCCACACCACTATACTTGAAAAAAAATTTACTGAAAAAACAGTTCCATTAATATGTTAATTAGAACAAAAATAAGTCCAGAATATTTTTTAAAATCATTTAAAACTACTAACCTATATTGCACATCAATAAATCTAAATATATAATAAATTGTAAATATTGTCAATTTGTAGCATGAAAAAATATCTTTCACCACTGCACAGCTGTGACACGCCAAGGTGCATCAGAAATGCCAACTGCTTTGCAGTGGCCAGCACCAGACTCATTTTGGGGAAGCAAAAGTGAAATTTCTTTGGGAAAACCTTCCAAATTTTGGCCAAAAATCGACGATAATGCCAAAATTTGGTAATTTGGCCCCAAAATGCTGATTTTTGCAAAAAAATCTGTCATTTTTTTTTGGCCAGGGGAAGGATGCCCCCCCCCCCCCCGAAGCCACGTGAAAAAAAAAACAACCCATGTTGCAAATCATGTGGTGAATTTTTAATAATAGCTCTTGGTCATACAACGGGAAGTAGAGTTTATAAACGAGTGATTGTTTTTAAAATCTAACTGATATATTGACAACTTGAACACCCATATAGACTAATAAAAGGATTGCTCTTGACCAAGTGAACCGGACCATCCTGACTCAATTACTGGAACCGTGTACCTTTGATTCATCACGTTATTACTGGTGCAATAATCATGATGTTTAGTTTGCTACTGATGATGGCATTCATAGAGTGTCAAAAGCTCGGCCTTCCAATTTGGGATTGCCTCAAGGGAAAGATTGTTTTCTATCATGTTTAAAACCTAGAGTACAATATTTAATCCTACCCGATTAGGTTAGCATGCCACACTTCTGGGTTTGCTTCACCACCTCTTCATTCACCTTAACTGCAATGCTATGGATGTATGCCGGTGGATGTGGACTATTTGCTATCAATAAAAGGAAAGCTGTTGATCGGCAATAAATTACCATAAATACAGCTTACCAAACAGCAAATGTAAGTATGATTCCGTACCTCATTCTGGAAAAAAAATATCTCGTGCCTTTTTTGCACAGAAAATGGGGTCTAAAAGAGGAATCATCTCTGCCATCTCATACAAATCCTACAAAAGAATTCCCTAATGATTCGGAAAATGGCGCTATTCTTATAATATAGGTACCGAACGTAATGATGAAAGGGGTAAACAAAGGTTTTACGTGTTTCTTATTTAGCAAAAGCTCATCGATGTTGAAAAAGCAGACTAGTCTTAATAATATGTCAGGTTTTTTTTTTTTTTTTTTTGGTAATTGACCGTTGGTGGCATGGGATGAAGGTAAATTTCCTACGTACAAGAAAACACATTAGCCTTCACTCAAATGCCTAATTTCTGCACTCAAATAATAAAAAACTGGTAGTATTGTGTGAAAGCAACCCTAGCACAACCCCGTTTACACCCAATGATTTTTTTTATTTTGCATAGTACCTTTCAACGACCACATATATGTTTCAATTTTGGTTAGCTATTTAGTGGCTCTTCATACAAAAATCAAGACTTCATCTTGACCAACATGAGCCAATTATCTTGAAAGCAATATTAGCACATTTTACATGAGCGCCCAATTTTTTCAAAAAAATTGAGATTTACCACGGTATTGCATTGGTAAACGGCTAGTAATTAACCATACATGTGAAGGGTAGCTCGAAAATGTCTGTGTCTCACAAAAAAAGAGGAAATCGTTGTAATTAGAATAATTATCATCGGGATCACGATCATTAAGTCAACACTGCTGGAAACGGCCTTTCCAATGTGAAATATCCGGGAAATAGCGCATTGTACCATGTCTATACGCTCATCCATTAGTGGTTTATGGTTCAGGCAAATCAAGTTAGAGGTTATTTTCTCGAGGTGGCACTATTTCATCATTGAAACGGACATAAACGTAGCATTTCCAGCTTGCCGTTAAGTCCAATCGGATACCAAATTTAATACAAAATCGTTATTTTATGAGAAATACACATTTTTTGCATTCGTCGTTTGCAGGTATAGTTTCATAGAAATACAAATTGTAACGTGCCAAAATATCAAATTTGGAAATGGGGCACTTTCAAAAAATGTGCCATTATTGCTTTAAGGTAAGGGGACTAGAAATACTCCAGACAGTTCAAGTGGCAAAGGCATCTAGGGGGTGTTTCTTTGAAATCTATGAAATGCTGATCTTCTGTAATTTATGCTATGACTCCAGACGGCTAACAAGAACAGTTCCACACTTTGGTGATAAAAGGGTTTTGAAAAATGTCTATCAGGTGCATGTCCGGCCACAGGCACTTGAAGTCTTAAACTACAGTGCTTTTGCAGTAGCAGGTTTTACAATAAATTTAGGTAATTAAACTGTGCTTTATCTTGCGAGCAAAAAAATGGGACAATTAATCAATGCACCAGTGCTGAGATTTTGATGCTCTAATGCACGAGCTCCACAGGAGGAGGGAGTGCATTGGACAAGTAGATAACCTACAGTGCTTTTGCATGTAGCAGGTTTTAATAATTATAGGTTAAAACTGCACATTTACTTCTTGCGAGAAAAATTGGACAAATCAACGCCGAAGATTATGATGCTTCTAGTGCACGGCTCCCAGGACGAGTATACATTGGAACATATAAATTCAGCGCAAGTGCAGTGATTTGTCACATTTTGTTCGACGGCAAAACGTAAATTGCAGTATTAACCCAATTCCTACATGACAGGAAAACAAACAAATTTGCCATTTAGTGATAAATAGAAGTTTTTAAAATATATTATCATGAAGTAAAGACAAATTACCCACAGAACATACATCGTCCTGCACGACGACAACCACTCGAAAGGAACCAAGGCAGTACACGGAGTGTCACATGGGACATTTTCAATCCACTCGAGCAACATGGGTATTTTGTTAACAGTTCACTGATCGCTGCTGTATATTGCGCAAATCTGCAGAGTGTATGAATTCATTATCTTTATATCAGTTTAACTTTAAAAGTGAAGGAGGAGATTTTTTTGAGGATATAAATTCTTTTCAAATTGCCAATTGGGATGGTAGTAGACCACCTACCGAAAAAGTCTTTTTTGCAGGTTTATTGGAAACAAGCACGGAAGAAAACCGCAAAACCTTGTTTTGAAAATGCCTGCGATTCTAATCGTCCCTCAAGGAAACCCTGCTTTGAATTTCTGTAGGCAGGACAGAGAAATCAGAAATTACTAAATCATCATCTTATACATAAAGGGACAGTGTATTCAGCTTATTCAACTTCGGTGTAATCTAGTTACTTGGTATGCATTCCAAATATGGAAAAAACCTGGCTTCACAAAAAAAACATAGGGCGCTTCACTCTGGAAATGTTCTCCTATGTCTTTAAGTTTGACATCACTCTGCATATTTTAACGGTGTAGCAGCCTGGAATCATGAGCCATCCTTGGAACCACAAATTATATGCCACACATGCACAAAGGAGTGCAATAAAAATGACGAAACAGAGATAGCTGAATCTCAACTGGATATCTACATAGAAGGTGAATTGAGTCAATCCCACATGCACCAATTTTGGGAAGTTTCACTTCAAAGGTCATGTGATCCCCATAGAATCCTATTCTGAACACAAAAAAACCTCCTGACTTTTACCCTCATTTTAGCCCAAAGCGCTTTAGTACTTAGGAAATGGTTAGCATGAGTATGAAAGTCTTTGGGTCCTTAAACTTTGGAACTATTTTATCCCTAAGTACTGACATGTGTTGGTATAGCACATGGCAATGCATCATGGGATTGTTAGCAACCTCTGAGTCTACACTTACCTGATAGCATTCTCTACAGCCATGCTGTACTGCTTGGTCTTCTGATCATCCTCTGGTGTGTAAACTTAGGACAGCCACTCCATGGGTAGTTATTGATCACCGCTGATGAGCTTAGAATTTGAAGCGTAGCAGATGCATAGGGTGGTATTCATGAACCACAACTTACCAAGGTAAAAAGGATATTGATCACCGTGGAAGCTTAGCAGATAGAAACACGTTCGGGGTGGTCCTGAACACAACTACAGGGAAAAAAGGATATTGATCACCACTGAAGCTTAGCAGATAGAACAGGGTGGTCATGAACACAACCTAAGGTAAAAAGGGAATTATCACCGCTGAAGCTTAGCAGATAGAACAGGGTGGTCATGAACACAAATACAATGGGTAAAAGGATATTGATCACCCCGTGCGCTTAGCACGATAGAAAAGGGTGGTCATGAACACAACCTACAAGATAAAAAGGTTTGACACAGATGAAGCTTAGCAGATAGAACAGGGTGGCATGAACACAACCTACAAGGGTTAAAAAGGATTATTGATCACCGCTGAAGCTTAGCAGATAGAACAGGGTGGTCATGAACACCAAACCTACCGGTAAAACAGGAATATGATCACCGCTGAAGCTCGCAGATAGAACCGGAGTGGTCATGAACACAAAACCTAGAGGGTAAAAAGGAATTATTGATCACCGCCTGCTGAAGCTCAGCAGATAGATAGAACAGGGTGGTAATGCACACCAACCTACAAGGTAAAAAAAAAGGCTAGAGGAGATTGATCACACTGAAAGCTAGCAGATAGAATAGGGTGGTCATGACACAACTAAAGGGTAAAACAGGGATATTGTCACGGAGCTCAGCAGACTAGAAAAGTGGTGGTCATTGAACACAAAACTAGGGTAAAAGGATATTGATCCCCAGCTGAAGCGCAGCAATTAGGAACAGGTGTGGTCATGAACACAACCTACAAGATAAAAAGGATATGTGATCACCGCTGAAGCTTAGCAGATAGAACAGGGTGGTCATGACCACAAACCTAAAGGTAAAAGGGTATTGTCCAACCACTTAAAAGAGTAGCAGATAGAACAGGGTGGTCATGAACACAACCTACAAGGTAAAAAGGATATTGATCACCGCGAAGCTTAGCGATAGAATAGGGTGGTCATGACACAACTACCACGTAAAAAGGATATGATCAACATGACAGCTAGGAAGATAAAACAGGGTGGTAATGAACCACACAACTACACAGTAAAAAGGGATTGATCACTGCTGAAGCTTAGCAGATAGAATAGGCGTGGTCATGAACACAACCTACAGGTTGGGTAACAAAGGATATTGATCACAGATTGAAGCTAGCAAGATTTGAACAGGGTGGGTGGTCCTAACACAACCTACAAGTGCAAAAAAAGATATGATCACCGCTGAAGCTAGCAGATAGAATAGCGGTGGTCATGAACACAACCTACAACGAAACAAGGATAGTGCTCAGTTGCTGAAGTTACGCACCGATGTGACAGGGTGTCATAAAACACACCTCTTACAAGGGTCTATAAAAAGGATATCTGATTCACCGTGAAGATTAGCTAGATAGAAACAGAGTGGTATGAACACAACATACAAGGTAAAAAAACGGATATTGATCAGTGTGAAAGCTTAGCAGATGTACAGGGTGGTCATAATAAAACACAAAGCTACAAGTTAAAAAAGGATATTGAATCAACGTGAAGTTAGCAGATAGATAGAAAAAGGTGGTCATAACACAAAACTACAAGGTAGGTAAAAGGATATTATTACAAGTCACAGCTGTTTGACCCCATACAATTGTCTCTTATGTTTAGAACAATTTTAAGCAGTGGTGAAACTCCAATTTTGATAATTGACAAATGCAGGGACATGCAAGAGCTATGACCTATCAAAAATACAGAAAAATCCAATGTGGGAAATCTTGACATATAGGCCTACAAAGATATGATTGTATGTTATAGTGCCCTATTTATGCAATTCGCCTAGAAAAACATGGAAAACAGATTTTGATATTTGCACGCATGAATTTGAAATTTCGTGAAAATTTACCACAGATGCAGGTAGTGGGCCCTCAAATATTTTAAATCCGTGGTAGTTTGGACTCAAAAACATGTCGCCGGTGGGTGATAATTTTGGTTTTAATCTGGTTTTCTCATAATAGTAATAAAATGAGACTTTAAACAGCCTGTTGAATTGCAATATGGAATAATTGCTTAGTTTTCACAAAAACTAACCTGGGTAGGGCAAAAGTTTAGAAGTAATTCAGTTTTGCATCCAAATGTGTCCATAACTAATGCATCTGTTTTGGTCATTTTTATGACAAGTTCTGTTGCTGTATGACATGTCTCTGGTTTACTTTGCAAAGAAAAAGCTTAACCACCATTTAGTTTCTTTGGTTATACATGACATTATTTTTGTGGGAAGTTCATGATATCTAGATATCTCTATTTAGAAAACTTTGAAGTACAAAGTACATAACGATGGCACTGCGCAGCATTATGCGCCTTACTACAAACGCGTTATGCACTGGTAGAGCAGTCTAAATGAATGCGATATTAAGACACAGCACATGTCAGCGCCATGATTACGAACAAAACTCTTAATCACAATACGTGTAATATAAAGTCCCCCAAATGCCCAGGCATTCTTGCAAGACGTGTGGGAGAGTTTTAGTTACTTGTACTTCTAGGTGGTTTTAGAGTCTAGAGACACTTCTGCAAACCAAAAAAAAATAAGGGTCGTATATAAAAAAAGACGGACAATAGATAAATGAATGGAAGAGAGCTAGACATTTATAATAAGTAATTATCATTTTAATATAGTGATACACCAATTCCAAAGCAAAATACGTGAGAGAAGTCTATAGTACACATTTGTATTTTACACTGCAGATCCAGTGCATATACAAAAAATTGTTAAGATGATAATAACTTGTAGCTTAATATATTGAACCATTGAGTGTATACAATACACTTGTTTAATTAAGGTTCAAAAAATCAAGCTGTCCGATGTAGTGGAAGGACTTTAAAAGTGGTTGAATTCTCATTTTCGGGGCACACACTGCATTGCAAAATTTCATAGACTTTCAGATAATTATTTCAAACTTGTGTATCTCTTGAGGGGGCCTTTTTTAAGAGAAATAGGAGTTGTTTGTTGATACGACTTTTCTATGAATACAAATTTTGATTGGTACTTTTATGTTAACATTTTTTATAGAGGAATTTATTGCAGAGTAGTAATTCTACCAATTCAATTTGTCCCAGAGTGGAGACCATGCACGTGTTGTTAATTGCCAGTAAAAGCAAAATAAGAAGTTTGTGAAATTTCAATCGTTCGTCAGGATTGTCATGTACAAACTCAAAACAAAATAGTAGAGAACTACATTATTTCCAAGGGATTTCAAAATTGAAAGATAAAATTTTGTTTATAATGTTTTTGTGAAAAACATTCAATTGTGAGAGGTATAGCTGTGGTGCACAATCAATTAAACAAAATTAACAGTAGCCAGAAGCTTGAATGGGAATATTCTAAGGAAAGACATCTTCCTATTCCTAGCCTGTCTGCTAAGAAACGACAAACTTGTTATTTTCGCAATTGTACGGCATAATTAACAAAATTGAGGCTCAATATTTTGATATGTGTTTTCAGATTGATCACCGGCTGAAGCTTAGCAGATCGACAGGTGGTCATAACACAACCTACAAGGTAAAAAGGGTATTGATCACACTAAAGCTTAGCAAAGATAGAACAGTGTGTCATGACCACCCTACAAGGTAAAAGGAATATGACACCGCTTAAGCTAGCAGATAGAATAGGGTGGTCATGAACACAACCTACCACGTAAAGGATATGATCACCGCTGAAGCTTAGCAGATAGAACAGGGTGGTCATGAACACAACCTACCGGCAAAGGATATTGATCACTGCTGAAGCTTAGCAGATAGAATAGGGTGTCATGAACACACCTACAAAGTGTAACAAGGATATTGATCACCGCTGACGCTTAGCATAGAACAGGTGGTCATAACCACCTACAAGTCTAAAAAGATATTGATCACCGCTGAAGCTTAGCAGATAGAATAGTGTGGGCATGAACACAACCTACAAGATAAAAAGGATATATTGATCAGTGCTGACGCTTATCCTATAGTACAGGTGGTCCCTAGAACACCAGCCTACCAGGTAAAAAGTATATGATCACCGCTGAAGCTTAGCAGATAAACAGAGTGGTCATGAACCCAACCTACAAGGTAAAAAGTATATTGATCAGTGCTGAAGCTTAGCAGATAGAACAGGGTGGTCATGAACACAACCTACAAGGTAAAGGTATTGATCACCGCTGAGCTAGGGCACTAGAACAAGGTGGTCCATGAACACAACCTACAAGATAAAAGTATCACTTACTACAAGTCACAGCTGTTTGACCCATACAAATTGTCTCTTATTTTTAGAACAATTTTAAGTAAAACAAGTGGTGCACAATTTTTGATAATTGACATAACATGGACATGCAAGAGCTATTTCCCCTGCAAAAATCAGAAATCCATTGTGGGAATCTTGCCATATAGGCCTACAAGATCATGATTTGTATGTTATAGTGCCCTCTTTATGCCAATTCTCCATAGAAATGACAGGGAAAATCAGATTTTGATATTTGCCCGCATGATTTCGTAAATTTACACAGAATGCGTTAGTGACTAATATTTTAAATCATTTGTCTTTGACTCAACCTCTGTCGCAGGTGATAATTATTTGTTTTTTTTGGTTTTTTTTTTTCTTTTCTAACAACAAAAAACAAAATTTGTTTACAAAAAAAAAACACAAAAAAAAAAAAAAAAGGGGTTGGGGGGTTTTTTTTGGACAAAAAAAAAAAAAAAAAATTTTTTTTTTAGAACAATTTTTTTCGTTCCATTTTTTTTTTTTTTTTTGTTTCACCCCAACCCCCTTTGTTTTTTCAACCCTTTTTTTTGTTTTTTTGGCTTTTTTTTTTTTTTTAATAACTTGTTTCAAACGTTTTCTTTTTGTTTTGGGTTTTTTCAACACCCCCTTTCCCATGTTTGCATCCTCTTACTACCTGTCTCCTTTGAACAGCTGTGATTGCTCATATGGAATACTTGCTTAGATTTTCAACCCATACCTTGGTCGGGCAAACATATTAAGGACGTACCTTCCAGTTTTTCACATCACATGTGCCATAACTACTGCATCTGTTTGGTCATTTTTATGGTACAGTGCGAGTTGGCTGTAACTGACATGTCTCTTGGTTTACTTTGCAATAAAAGCTTCAACACCATTTTAGTTTCTTTTGTTATACATGACCATATTTTTTTGGATTTATCATCTATCTACTATATTTCTTAAAACTTTTGAATACAAAGTAATTAATCGATGCACTGCGCAGCATTATCGCGCCTTATACCAACCTCCATTATGCACTGTTAGGCCGCAGTCTAATTAGCTGCGATAAGACCACACATGCTCACGCATGATGTACGAACAAAACCTCTTACACACAATATGTCATATGAAGTCCCCACATGCCAGGCATTCCTTGCAAGACCTTGTGTGGGAGTTTATTGATTACTTTGTACTTCTATGTTTACAGAGTATCATGACACTTCTGCAAAATATGGTCATAGTAATACAAGACGGACAATAGATATGAATGGGAAGAGAGCTATCCATTTATAATAAGTTAATTCTCATTTTAAATATATTTGATACACAATCCAAACAAAATAAGTGAGAAGTTCTATATGTGAACACATTTGTATTTTTACACTTGCAGATCCAGTGCATACACAAAATTTTTAAGATGATAATACCTTGTAGTCCCTTATATATTGTAAACATTGAGTGTCATACAATACACTTGTATTTCAATTAAGGGTTCAAAATCAAGCTGTCCTTATGGTAGTGAGGACTTTAAAATTTGTTGGAACTTCTATCTTTTCAGGGGTACACACTGCATTGCCAATTTCATAGACTGTGTAGACAATTTCTTTTCAAACTTGTGCTCTCTCTTGCTGGCCTTTTGTTTAAACATAGGAGTTTGTTTGTTGATACGACTCCTTCTATGGGGAACATACACATTGATTGGTACTTTTATGTGAACATTCTTTTATATTAGGATTTATTGCAGGTAGTAATTCGACCAATCATTTTTTTCCCAGAGTTTGACCATGCCGATGCTTGTTAATCTGCCATTAAAACAAATAAGTTTAATCAACTCTTCTTTCAGGGATGTCATGTACACACTCAAACAAAATAGTAGAGGCAAAATTAATACCAAATAATATTTCCCTATGTAGGAACTATTGTTGTGATACTTTTTTTTTGAACCGATTCGCTTGAGAGTTACAACTGTGTGCACCTTCACTTCAACAAAGTAACAGTAGCCAGAAGCTTGATTGGTAAATCTAAGGAAAGACATCCCCTAATCCTAGCCTGTCTGTAAGAACCGACAAACTTGTTATTTTCGCCATGTACTGGCATAATTAAACATTTATCCTCCATTATTTGAAAATGTGTTTCAGGTTGAAATCAGTGCTTAGCATTTGTTTAGGGCTACCTGTGTAGAGAAAATAAATTAAAAACAATGGTACACTGCCTGGGGTCGTCTTCCACAACTGGCAGTCAGGTATAAAAACACAAAAACCTGTTGTGGTCAGGTTGCAGTGGTTGTGAGCGACCAGCCTTGATTTATTGCTTGGTGGTTCTAACCTTCCCTGTATAAAACTCCTATTCAAATTTTTGCAAATGCAGAAAAAGCCTGACAGACTGAACAAGCCACTTTGCATGAGTTGAATATTGAAACTAGGACACTAGTGGAAGCCATGGACATAAAGCAGGGTGATGAAATGGGACCTTGCATTAGTGTTGATAAAGTGATTCTCAAAATTTTTTTAGTTTTAGGAGTGGGGAGATGTTCCACTCCTTATGATGACATTATTTATACAGAAGTGTGAAACCAACGAATGAATGAAGTGGTAGAGCGCCTTGAACAAGGCTAACCCTATTGCCAGCACAAGGGAATAGTGCCCACCCACTTGTGTTGACATTCTCAAGATGGACAAGGACGTCGTGTATGGGTAAGTATTTTTAACACCTTTCTGTGCTCAAATGATGATTTCATTCAGCCAGAGAACATGTAATTCTTAATGTCTCCCTTCTAGGATCTAGGCTGCAGTTAAATACCACATATACAACGGTGTTGCATGAATACTACATGCAATATATGCCATTTGTCAAGCCAATCACATCTGATAAGGCTTGATAGATTTGACTACCAAGATTTGCTTATCTGGACAACTCTATACCTGGTAACCTGATAGAGTAGCCCAGATTTGCTTCGGCGGTTCGTTGTTTTAACACAGTGAAGATGAACCATTGCAAAGATAGGGAAACGTTAGGCACTTCTGGCTGAAAACCTTGCCACTTGATTCTAGACATAGTCTTGCATTTAGGCTGTTTTTCAATGAAACTGTGTACCCATACCTTTCTAGCCTTGGTCTGCCCACAAAAGTGTATTGGCTGGAATGTAACAAAAACAAGGCCAATCTTTACTGCTAAATCCTTGGTGTGTGGGACCAGGAAATTGCTAGCATGGGTCCAAGTAATGGTTTAATCCACAAGAGGGGTTCTATATAGATAGAGAGGCGTTACGTAATCTTTAGAAATCATCGTCTCGCATGTTTTGCCGACACAAAGAAAACATAGAGTACCAACAAAGAAAGCAATGGCTGCCTCCGCTTCTTCCACATATGTGGGTGCCGCTTTGCATTACACTAATCGGTAGTGATACAAATTGATGTAGGTGTTAGAGGTGGTCAGGCGTGTATAATCTTGCACCTGGATCATTGTGCTCAGTTACTATTTTTCTTCATAATGCATGCGGCTCGCTTAGGTGGAAAAGATGTATTCATGCAAGGCGGGTTTATTTAAATCAAGGACCGGACTGACGTTCAATTTCATTAGTGTGTGGCCATGGGTAGAAAAAATTTAACCACCTAATAACACCCAACATCCAAAAAACTGATATTTTGGCGGATTGTTTGTACGAATGGCATTTATGGGGGTATACAAGCACCCAAACTAATGAATTATTCCGTGCAATATTCACAAAGTAAGCGCCCAGCACGGAGAGGGACTGGTTTTGAAGGGCTTCACCCAATGGGTAAGCTTTTAAGTCTTTATCCCACCACTGCTGGTTCCGTCATTCAAGGTGAAACGGGTGATCTCTATAGCATATCAGGGTAGATTAGTGGTCTGCTACCTCTATTTAGACATGGACGTTCTACAGAAGATGGTTCTGATATGATCTGGTCCTGGCTCAAAAGCAATGGCTAGCAAACAAAGGCACTACAGATTACGTGGTTTTTCTGCCAACCACATTGCTAAATGAAAAGTGTCAAGTGTCTATTATGTTCAGAGCACAAGCAAGTATATTTACAGTCTTACAACCAATGACAGTCAAAGTTGAGAAGTGCCGTCGGCCCTCAAACACCACGGAATGTGCAGTGTGAAGATTGTGAACAGGAGACTGGCGTTGCCCTTGACGACCATCCCCACCGATTCTAGCACCTGAAGGAGAATTCCAAAGAGAACCAAAGTTAACGTCTGTAATTAACACAAGACCTGTTGCAACTATATATCACAGCCATTTTGTGCATCCACATGTATAATAATTTGTTACCAAGTGTGTAAAGAAAAGAAAGACAGACAATTATTAAGAATTAGAATTGAGAAAGGCATCACGCTAAATGTAGATTTCTGCTAGCTGAGTCATCACAGAGCTCCATGTCAAACATTTGGTAGTACTCTCAGCTGGTATTCTGAAAGGGAGACTACTTTTAGACCTGGGTTTAAAACCAGGGTTTAGTCCTACAAGAGGGGGGGGGCACCTTTTTTCCTTTCAAAATACGGGTGAAAGTTAAATGTAACGGGCGAGAAAATCCTCATTCCGCCCATCCATGAGGAAATTTTCTAACCTGTTACAGCACACTTTTAGAGTATGTTGTAAGAAAAAAGGTCCCCTCTTGTACACTACCCTGGTTTAACCCAGTCTAAGTTAGTCTCCTTTCCAGAATACCAGCCTCAGTACCAATTACTCTGATGGTTTTGGCTGTTCAGCCAGCAGTAAAATTCAAAGTTAACCCTCTGGCACTACTAACTGTCTTATTTACCACTGCTGCACTATTTTGATTGGTCGCTTGCAAGGTAATATCATGTAATAGTGCAAATCAGAGATGCTGTTAGAATGGTCAATGGTTTACACAAAGATATAGTAACATTATTTTGATGGGTTACTCAGATGGCTACTATGTTGTGTCTAGTAATTGAGCCCAATAAGACTCATTGTACCATAGATGTATTGCCTAGGGGGTTAGATGGTAGTCAACATCAAGATATATTGATCCTATCAAATCGGTCACTCTAATAGTCGGCATAATTGTGCTGCCATGTTATCCAGCTTGCTCTAGAATAAACTAAAGCTTCATGTATTTGATAAGAATGGAAAGGGATTGTTTTCAAAATAAAATCCAACATCAAATTGGGAAGCAGGTAAACCTCATGTAAATTGTTTTACCACCAGCTAATGGTACAATTAACTTTTCTTTTTTTTTTTTTTTTTTAATTTTTTAGTTTTTTTTAAATCCGGTTTTGTCACATTCGTAGCAATCGCCCCCACTCCCTCCCAACTTCAACCCTATTCAATTGCATGCCCCCATTCTCAACCCCACCCTCCTACTCTCACTCTCCTCCTCCACTTGCTTTTCCTCCATTTCCTCTTTGGTCGTGCCCCTCTTTCCTTGAACCATTCCACTCAAACTCCAAGCCCTCCTTAAAACATGCTTCCTCCTCCTTCCTCAGCATGTCCATACATCTTATACCATTCGCCTGCGCCAGTCGCAGGACAAAATTGATATCTTACTGTCACAATCACAGTTTATATCATAATTGCAAAACTTTAGTTTTGTTAAAAAAATTATTCACCAACTTGGACAAGAGGGAAAATCACTTTGAAAGAACAAAATATATATTCATCTCAACTGGTGCAATAGGCTGTCTCTCATCTGCGTCACTTGCCCGGTGCTTAGCCTTTTATCATCGCCTCGTTGCGCAGTATCACTTCGCGACACACAATACTGCAAACGTATTTTCTAATAATCTGAGTCTTATTTCATCGCAGCCCTGGTTCATCGGAGGTTATAAACAAAACATGTCACTCCGTGGTTCAGGCGTTTGGCACCCTTTAATGACCATTTTCTTTGGATGTTTTCTAGCATGTAAGTAAAATGAATAGGCATTAAAATGTTGCATGTTATTTCCTAATAGCGGCTACCATTCCAGTCTCCTGCTCTCACTTCAGGTCAAAATTTGGTGCATTTTATGCCATTTACACGGCGGCCTAATGCAATCAGCACCACAAATTGCCGCTCTATAACTTCCCCGTCCTGCAAAATGGGCCGACTTGTTACTTCAGCGTAGACAGCCCTATGTGCATGTTGTATAATGGACCCAGCAATTTTCTGAAGATAGACAATTCTGTAAATGCCTTGATTTAGAGAATAAGGTAATGATTTTGGGGAACCGGTACTCCCCTCTTTACGACAAATTGAACCCAAGGCTATACCATTATTTAGTGGAAAATGAATGCAAGGAGCCCGAGTTCGTCCACTTAAATCTGGTGTCCGGCCATTCTCATTCTTACACAGCTTTATCATTTAAGGGCATCTTTAACCAATTTTCGCGATGCTTTACGCTTAAAGACACAAAAGGCTGTCACCACCCCGTGACAACATCGAACCCCTTTAACGCAACGATCATACGTAATGAGACGCAACGTTTGCAGGCGCCCGCGCGAACGTAGCAAACGCAATATACGCGAGCGCGTCACAAAAACCTAAAAATACATCATAAGCAGCCGCGTACTATACTACTGGGTTTAATTTACTAATTGAACTCGGGCATCAGCCATGAAATTGCTTACATTTTTCACAGCTGTTTTAAGAAATAGTTTAGAAATACCTATAACATCTTCCTGAGGTTATTGCATTAACACGGAAACAAAAACCAAAAACTAAGTTTTGAAGTTGTCTCCTACTTGGCCTTATGAGAAGCATGCTTAGATTGTTGACAGACATCAAAATATCTTTTTTTTTTACATAAAAATGGGTGGTTTCAGTTTATTCACTTCAGATATACTTTAATACTTAGAAGCATTCTAAATATTCACAAAAAATGTGGTTTTGAAACAAATGGACACATTTCTCTGGAATCCCTCTTCAAAACCAAAGTTGCACTAACCCACTGAGGAGCATGTGGTACACACACACCCACTATTTTTTACTTTTTCCACACCCAGCTATATATATTTTTTTGTTCCCATACCTAACATATGCAATGAGTCTAAAACTTTTTCCCTCTCAATATAAAGCCTACCCACATACTTATCCCTTCACAAATTTTTACCATTCTACCACTACTGGGACGAGAAAATGCAACCCCCCAAAATATGATGGAATATAATAAAATGTTAAAATACTTACTGATTTGACAGTTTCATATTGTCCTTCACAATCTCTATTCCAGACAGTCTACATTGTCAAGCTCCCCATGTTATCCATTAGGCTGTTTCATGACCATGTTCACACCCCTTTGAGAAACCCCCTGGCTCAACACGCTGATCCTCAACATTAGGGCATTCTGATTGACAAAGGGAAAATGTCATCATTATTATTAATGCCAAGCATTTCTTAGGTGCTAGTCCAATTGACCACAAGCGCTGTACAAATTCACATGTAAAAAATACCTTAGATTACATTATAATAACATAGTTAGTAAAAACGCAACAGCAAAATTGACTATAAACTCAAAAAAAATATATGGTATCATACGAGTTCCAGAGGCGGGGACCAGCAACACAAAATGGCTTTGTCACATTGATTCGAAAGTTTCGAGAAACGGAAGTAAACTTGGCATTCTCCGAGCGCAGACCAGGCCGCCCAGAGGTATACCGGATAAGAAAATCGGACTGGTTAAGCAGGAATAGGTGATTCATTCCCTAAAAGTCAAGAGAACACCTTAAAGATATCTCTTCATTCACCAATGAAGCTCTCTCTCTCCACAGGGTGCAGAAGGACGGAATCTATCACACTTGGAAATAATCCTGGCAGCCTGTTTTGAACGTGTTGTCATCATAATATTGAAGAATTAGCTAGTGTTGAGAGGTTCAGCTCATCTTATTACTTAAGTGGCATTTCATGATCCACACGCCTCGTCCCCCACTTTTTCCTAAAAAAAGTTAAAGGGGGATGGCCCGTTTAAAGGATATGACGTTTTTATCTTCATTATTTGCACCTCCCTCCAAAACCACATCTGTAAAGTTTTGCGTCGATATTTCCCATCCGTTTTGACGCGAAGCTAAAAAAACCTGATTTTGTACGCAACCATTGGCCTAAGTAATAAGCCCCTATGCAATATGATGTCACACTTGCAATTAACATAAAATCTCCTTGGCCTACGGTGGAAATACCAAGAGTAAATCATAGTCCCCTGTACAACTTGAGCATCTCTGGGATTCAATAACAGGTGGAAATGTATTGTATTCATGTAATGTGCACTCTTGCCCACAGCATGGCTGCCTAATGCATAGGGTCTTTAGTATGTGTGCCTTAACTTACATGCAGAAGGTGCCCTACTCTGGAAAAAAATTTGTAGTTGATTTCTGTCGAAAAGAAATTACAACACAGTGCCTATTGAAATACAGTGATAAAACCTTTTGTATATAACATCAAAAGCACTTCAGAATCAAATGAAATTTTGGAACTGCCCTTTCTGTGTGCATAAAAAAAAGAGGTTCTAGGATCACAAAGTACACCCCTTTAAATGCTGTAATACTGGCTGGTCTGATGCTTAACTAGAGCTACCATCTTGGTCCAAGTGTTTGAAGCTTTTGAA
>JAMKCH010018861.1:0-23543 GCA_023653785.1 Ophioderma brevispina
AGAGATGGGTGTAATTTATTTCCAAGCATTGAACGTGATTGTGTGCACTTTAATGGTTCCTTGCGAATTGTCACACACACCACACTTAGCAGAGACATAGGTATATGTATGTCTACTCTAGTCTTCTGAGTGGCAAGTCTATAGTAATAGCAGATTTGAGGTCATGGATATTTTGATATTCTAGCACTTCAGTGTTTAACAAATCTTAGTTTGTCAAACAGTGATCGTTAGCATCTTTGTGAATTCCAACAGTATTGATCAGACAATAATTACTAGGCATTCCCCTTACTTGCAAAATGAAGGAAAACATGTGTAAAAATCACCATTTGTGAAAAACTTGGGTAAACAAGAAGCCTAAATTTAATATCACTGCTTGACTGTGTATTCAAGTTCTGGGGCATAAACATTGGTCATATTATTCAACGGTGGAGTCTGATTTTTGTTAGCCCACCTTTAAATACTGGCGGTTTAATAGTCGTCAGCTTTCAGCATTGGATTGTAAGACTGTGAGTCACATAGCCAATATCAGTAACTATTAAACACCTTCTGTCCCATGGAAGGTGATAGAGGCAAGGGTAAAATGTGTCCCCTGCTGTAAATATTGTGAGGGATTGCAACCAATTTTGGCCCAAATTTGGGCAAAATTAATGCAGATTGGGCCTTTTTTGTATTATTTGCCCCCTTTAAGCACTTACTGGAGCATATCACCAGGATGACTTATGTTTAATGTTTCATTCAGATGAAATTCTGGGTAGTTGTAAATTATGAACAATTAGCGTGAAAGTAATTCTGTTTTACACACCTCTCTTGCCACAAGTTTTGCGCTGTGCGTACATCATGCCCTGCGTCTGCTGCAGTAGATTGGCGCGCGCGTGTGGTTCCGTGGATAGGCATATCGCTCATGAGACGATGTCGTGGGTTCTGTCCACTGTTGCCAATGCGTGTGTCCTTAGGCAGAGACTTAATCTCGATGCCCTCTCTCACCCAGGTGTTAAATGAGCTGGCTGGGGATATTGTCCATTGAGCGCTGCCCAAAGGTATGAGTATGCCTTGGGTATGTATGGCAGCTTACGTATTTCCCAATATCGTATAATTATAAATCGCTTTTGATAACGTGAACAGCGCTACATAAATGCTGTCAATTTTATTATTATTATACTAAGAGTTGTTTTAAGGGACATTCTGTTTGTTTGGTTATGCACAAATTCAGACGTTAGGGCGAATTTTCGTTTCCCCCTTAACGTTATCCGATCCTTGTGTGCGGGTTTAGTTTCCGTCAAAAGATATGAATAGTAATTTATGCAAATGAGGTGGAATAAACCAAAGGATATGAAGATTAATTAAAATTTAAAAAAGAGCTCATAAGCTAATGAATGATTAATTTTTTTCGCCTTATTTCCACTCTTAGTATAATATTTTATAATTAGTGTTGCGGCTTGCAGTTACTCCCTGCACGATTCTATATCAATTCACTTTGTGTTAGGTGATTAACAAATAGTAGTCGACCTCAGAAGATATCTGTAGCTTCCCATAATGCATTGCTTTCCATTGGAAGTTTTGTACAGGTTGTCATGTGGATCGTTAGAGATGAACACCTTAAAATGCAAGTTTGTGATCAGTACTGGCAATTTAGCCATGTGTCATCACTAACGTTCCACATCAGTACCTGTAAAAAACCTCCATTTGGAAGCAATGGCTTGTGGGAAGCCTACTGAAATCTTCTCTTGGTCGACCTCATGGCCTAAAGGGCTAAGAATAAATTTTCACTTGACAGTGCTTCAAGCTAACAGGCAAGTCACAAGTGGCTGCTTAACATTCACTACTTAATTATTATTTTCACTTTCCTCAAATAGCTCACATTACAGAACTGAAACAAGCTCCAACAGTAGTTCCTCAAACAGTGGTCCCACCGGTGCAACACCTAAGAGGTTATTTTCATCTGTCCAGTTGTATGGAAGATGCACACCAACGTAAGTACATAACTGGGGGAAAGGACGGTTGCTTCCATTTACGTAAAATGTCATATTGATAATTTGAGGACTTTGATTTGTGGACCAACCATTGCAGTCAAATTATCAGGTTTAAGTAAAATTATAGAAATACTACCATGGTTTAGAGGAGAAATAGGCCTTTCCTGAGGTACCTGGCTATGGGTCAATCCTCACCCTTCGGGGCGTGAGGTGATAGGGCCCAGGCCAGTACAAGGGAAAAATATTGTTGCCCTATTTCCCCGATTATAATAAGTAGTATTGTTTTATTAGGATCAATGTTGACTCTGGGGATTGAGTTTGTAGGGAAACAGTCCAAACTATTCCCTAGGGAAATAGCACTTGTAATCAGAATAAGCAAATCAAATAGTATGATTATAGTAATGAATATCATGAGAGTGTAATAATTGTAACTATACTTTGTTCATCACACATAGGGCCCAAAAAAATGGATGTTTTTATTTTTGGTCTCGTGATGAGATTGATAAGGGCTACGTGTAGCCAGGAGGGCCAAGGGAGTGTGCGCACCCCGGGGTCTAAAAAAGTAGAAAAGGAGAGCACATTGAAATAAGGACTAAATTGCAAAGAAAACCCTATTATTCATGGAGTTAACCCCTGGTATCCCGCCAGTACCTGAGTTGGCCCCTCGACCCCCTACCATTGGTGGTTTTTGACATTGGGAACACTTTTTTTAAAGCTCATTTATTATGACAAAACCAACTAAAACAAAAAAATTTCTATGGCGACACACTTTTGGACAACTAATTAATTATTTTATTTCACTAACATCCTGTGTAATTTTACGAAATTTCCATTGCAGAACAATATGATTTCTTCTTAAAAATTAGTTTCACAATTTCCCTCTCTGGGCAGGGGGGTAGGACATGCCAACCTAACAGCAAACAGGGAATTCAAACGTCATCAATTTCCAGGTGCTAGTCTGTTTCAAAGACAAAAGAGTAGGAGGGCGCTCTTACGCCAATCGCACGGTTTACCCAACACACAGACTTGACCAAAGACAGGCCCCTGGTCACGATATTTAAATCTAAATGATCAGTTTGAAAATACACATTTTGCAGCGCGTTTAATCCACTAACCCCGACGGATTTTGAAGTCAATAGTTTTTCCTAAATTAATCATAGTATTACTAAGATCTTTGAACAAAGGTTTTAAGAGATGATTTTTGTCTGTCACTGGGACGCGCGAAACTGCATAGTAAATGCACGTAGGAGTTGCCCAAATTACCGTTTGGAAATCCCCATGCCCAAATCGAGGATTCGTGGCCTACCCCCACTGCTCTCTGGAGAATAAGCATATAGAGGGTGCTATCATACAAATTATGACCTTTGTGGGCCTATAGGCAAGATTCCTGTAATGGATTTTTCTGATTTTTGCAGATGTAAATCTTTTGAAGATCCCTACTCATTCCAGTTTGTTCAAAATTTGTCATCACCACTGCTTAAAATTGCCTAACAATAAAAGACATTGCAGGGGGGGTCAAACAGCTGTGGGAGCTCACCAAAATGTTGCAATACTGGCTCCCCACCTGAAGGGTGATTCATTTTACACACACACACGCCTTTTTGACACAAGCATGTTCCACACATCTTACACCCATGTCTGGCTTCTGTCGTTGTTGCTTACAATTGCGCAGACACTATTCTCTACATGTCTGGAAAAAGTAGGGAATTTGGGAACTACAACCATTCCCCGAAATTTCCCTTGGAGGAATTTTGGTCTTTAAATGAGAAATGCATAAGAATGAAATTAAATTGTGCGTTCTTGAGGAAATGTTGATGTATTCCTCGATTGCTAGCATCAAATTTGTGGTGTTTTAAAGAGTTTTTCGTATTTGTGGTGCACAAGTTTAGTAGGGAAAATTCGCAAAAAGTCAGAAACAATCGCAGTTAATATCTTATAGAAATACTATAATTTTTTGACCTTTTTAAGCATATATATATCAAGACTACGGCCATGTGCACTCATTGGAATACACCATTTTTTACAATGAGTCTTGTGTGTCAGTACTATTCCAGCTGTGCACGCTCTCATATTTGTATCATCACCTATTTCATATTCTTGGACACTGCTGTTTTCTAATTTTTCTGACATTTTTCGCAGTTTGCCAAAAACCTAATGAAATTCCACAGATTTATTCCGTCCACTTTCAAGCCTATTCCTCCAATTTAAATATTTTGGCGCTTTTGGGAGAATGATTTTGAGAGTGTCTATTTTCCTCCCACCCTTATTCACCTCAGGAAAGACTGTACATAGGTTAAAATGTTTTGCGATTTGGTGACCCTAAATATTTTGCAGATTTAAACATTTCCTTTAAAGCAAAAAGCATTTTTTTTTTGAAGAGTGCCATTTTTTCCAAACATTTTGAGATTTTTGCACATTTGCATTGGCTAGTACACTATAACCTGTAATGTAAAGCTCAAATTAGTCTATGGGAATATTAATTATCAGAGATAATAATCATTTGGCTGCTGAAAAGTCCTTCATATGAAGTAGCCATTATTGTTTCATTGCTGTCCGCAAGGTCACAATTTTGCATTTCCAGCTCCTCTATTAAATTACAATTTGGGATCTTGATTCTAAATACAGAATCACTTCATTTATGACAAATACGCACTTTTGAGTATTACCATTTGCAGATATAGTTTAGCTAACAATTACCACACAATGTGCAAAAAACTCAAATTTTTACAAATGGGGGCTTCTTCATAAATGTACTATATTTGCTTTAAAGTAGAACCCTCACAACGAATGAGTTCTAAATTTACTCTGTAAAATAATTATTGCACCATATTGGAGCTGTTTCATCGAAAAACAGAATCATTAACCATAACAATGATTAAAACCATCTCGTCTGACCATGCGCTATTTAAAATTCGCGCTATTGATATGTGTTATGCGATACGTCGGCACGTTTGTGTCCCACATCCATAGTAATACCTTATACACGTCACGTGTGGAGGTGTATGACGCTACTGTGCCGTCGGTATCGCATAAACACGTATTACATTCCCTATATACATGCGCGGAAATCAAATAGCGCGAATGGTCAGAAAAAATGGTTTTATTCATTTTTTAGGTAGGTATAAATTCCGTTTTTCCATGAAACCCTCGATATGTGTTCAATAATTATTTGATAGCGTATATTGTATTTTATAAGTTATTCTTAGTACGAGTTCTCTTTAAGGCCTTAGGAAAGGGAAAGGTATATTTTGGAGTATAACGTTTTGCAAATTGTTATCATCACAAAATTCATGAAAATGTTCATGCACACAGAAATTGACAGTATAGCCTACAGTTTTCACCGCAGTTTATAACTCTATCCTCTTTGGGCCGAACACAGGGTGTTTTGACCAAATCCCATAAGCATTGCAATTTGCTATAATGTACTGTACAAAAACTCATGTTCAGTACTTAGGGGAACGTGTACCGGAAGCTGAGGACAACAAAATCTTTCATGATCATCTAAAATTCCCTAAGTTACTAACACATTTGGGGTCTGAAAATGAGTGTAAAAGTCAGGGTTTTTATGTGTGTTAAGAAGATGATTTGTTGGGATCCATGACTATATTGGGGTGAAATTTTTTCCCCAAATGGGCATTGTGGGATTGACTCAAGTACACCATCTGGGACGAACGTGTGTAAATAAGTTTTAATCTAATTTTTGCCAGTCTTTATGATGTTACTATTCTTCACATGAGCAGTATAAAATCGGAAAGCTGAGCCTCTATTCCACCACAAGATTTTCAATAATGGCATGTCATGGAATTTTGCTTCCAGATCCACGCTAGGGACAGAACTTAAACGCCACCACTGTGCGGCAATTGTTTTCTGTAACCAGTGTATCCGAGGAGCCATATCCACACAACACAAATGCCCCACATGTAGAAAAAGACTTACTATGAAATAAAACATCCCATATTTCTATGACCATACTCCAACCAGAGATGACGTTTATTAACAAGACCTTATTTATTTTGCCCTGTGATGCATGGGATGTAAAAAATATGGTCTGTATATGGTTTTGAGGAGAATACAAATTGCAATAATAGATGATGATGGCGACAAGGAATGGAAGAGAAAGAAAGCGGTTTATATGGCAACGGAGTGTCTATGGCAATTCTAATTCTACATTTCTTTACTTTTCTGAAAGTGTTGCTAGAATGGAGAGGCGGGATGACCGATTAATTCTTGACTGTCCGAGGAGCTCCAAGTTTATTCAAAGTGTTAATTATACCTGGGGAACCTGCGCGCTAGAAGTAGCCCAGATTCGCCTCAGTGGTTTCAATGTTTTAGCACAGTGGAAGCATGAACAATTTTTTTTAAAATCACGCATTTCAAATTAGCATTTAAAAAAAAATGCATTTCCATTGATTTTTCACATTCTACTGAGGAAAAACTGTTTTTTCTAAGAAAGTTTAAAGTAGAATCTATCAACGCTTTTTGAATACAGGTACAAGTTTGCTGCTGTATGAAGAGATGTGTCTGCCTGAGAGCTTTCGCATTGACAGCTGAATGCAGAGAGTAGTAAGAGGATTAGATCCGGGCCCAAGTATATGTCCAGAACCATAAAAATTTTTCAACTTATTCTCACAGATTCATGATTTGGACGAGGTTGGTCTTGGTTCATGATAGGCGGGAGGCAAAGAATCTTGAATGTGTGTAGAGAAGAGCTGGCCAGATACAAATTAGTGATGTCCGATCTTGGTTTTATTGCTATCGGCTGATCACCAATATTGTCATTACTGGTGGCTTGATACCGGATCCACTGCCGATATATTTTTGAATGACCATGTGTAAGGAATTTTCATATTATAATTTGCCAAGACGTCCTCTTGTATGATATTAAGAAAGCTATTTTCAGGAACAAAAACACATACCATGCTAATGTTCTTACTTGTAATAACCACAGATACGTGCACATACGATTATTTTAACAATGATAGTGGGATGTTTCTTAGAGAACTGTAGGTTCTATACTGTGTTTGCAAGCCAGAATGTTATGAGCAAAATTGTAATTGAATGACCATGCGTACATGGTCATCAAATCGATCAGTAGAAGGGAGATTTTCAATCACGATACGATCCGACTGATATCGGTATTGGATCGGTACCAGCTCTAATACAGACGAAGATGAGCCCCCCCATCACAACAAAAATGGTACCAATTGTCTTAAACAGTGGAGAAAATAAAGCGTTTCAGGGCTTGGATTTTGATGTGAATCAATTCGCACCCAATTGTGTGTAAGGATGGCCGCTAATTAACGTCAAAATCAAATATGACAGATTCAAAATTTTGCATCAACTTTTACAATCTGAAAGTATCCAATAATGCAGTGCAAAGGTTTTGGTCAACATTTCTGATCAACTATTCACTTTTGTAGCACTTTCTATCTCAAATTCAGAATGAATGTTATCTTGTGGCCCCTTTAAAGTCACTATATTATCAACTGTACTCTGTAATGTGACAGTGCTACAACCGAGTAACAGACTACCGAGTTTGCTAAGTGGCCATTGCCTTATAAATTGACATCGGGTGTCCAATAATGCCAACTCAGAAAAACTGTCAAGCATTGGAATGCCCTGCAATCAGCCTTGCAGGAGTAGCCCAGTTTTGGGCAAGCATGATGGGTCTATATTAAAGTGACAGGAGGAGATTTTGTGAATTCGAATTTCTTTCTACCAAGAACGTTGAGAAGGTTTATTAAACAAGTACAAAGGAAAATGCAAATTTGTTTGAACTTGGATGCTGATGTAATCGTCCTCATTGCAATTTCTGGCGTGCACTACATAAAAGTACTAATCGTCATCTATTACATAAAGGAGGCATATTCGGCTTATTCATAGTGTGATCTAATACATTGGAACGCATTCCAATATGCCAAAAACACCTGGTAAAAAAATGGGGGCGCTTTTTGGAAATGTCCTCATGGTCTCTTTAAATCAATCGAACTGTCTCAGGTCTATTTCCTCAATCACCATGTGAGTGGTAACCAGAAAAAAACTCTTAAATATTCAGAATGAATAGGAATCGGGCTGTCATGTGTCAACATGTGCAGGACACCTCAACCAAGTAATCTTCAATTCAGGATTTCATAAATTCCTTACATTTCTTGTCTGTGCATTGGAAGTCATATTATTTCCTGCGCATTAAAGTGCAACAAGAGATTTGAGGCACCCAAATATTGTGTAATAATAGAATTTCATATAGATTGGACACTGCAATAGATTTCTTACCTTGTATTTGGCTACAAAAATGCCATAAAAGAGAGAAAAAAAGTGATTTTGATTTGCTTAAATATTTCAATGTAAAACATAGGCTGAATTTCATATATGCTCTTATACAAAATTAGAAATTTTGCAATTTTGGTACCAAAGAAACATTTTTCAGCTTAATCCTTTCAGATGGGGATATTTTTGATGGAAAGCTGTACATCAGGGTAAAAATCAGTACTTTCGATTTTTTTAGGGACACCCGATAGGAGTCAGCCACTTTGAAAAAGGGCGCTAGTTTTCGAGTTAGGGTAGGTTGGTCGAGTAGAAAAATGCCAATGGTACCAGTGTTAGGGACATATGTGTGGATCAATCACCTGGGGATGTAGAAATCAGAAGTGGGCAATTATTTTTATGGGCCAAAAAAGGTCAAAATTGACCCATGGGTAAAAATCATAGAATAGAATGGGGATTTATTTATTCCGACTTCATATTTCAAATGTATTAAAAAAAGTCACCCACTATTAGCTTATAGATTCAAGAAGAATTTGAATGTTGGAATCTGGGGTTATTTTTTTACCCCCAGCAAAGGGCCCAAAAGGAGCCAAAGTTGACCCAAATATGGTTAAAAATCATCGAATGGTGATGTATTTATTCCATCTAATGTGAAATGTAACAGTTCATTTGCCCCACTACATAATATAGCTGAGATTGAAGAATTGATGTTGGAATCTGGGGTTATTTTGACCACAGAAAGGGTTAAAAAAGGTCAAAATTGACCCAATTAGGTTAAAAATCATAGAATGGTGATTTATTTATTTGCCTTCATATTGAAAATACTACTTAATTACCCTACTATATAGCTGTAGATTCAGAAAAAATTGAATGTTGGAATCTGGGGCCAAACAGGGGTCAAAATTGACATAATATGGAAAAACAAATGTTGAATGTATTTATTCATCTTAATTTTAAAAGTAATAGTATATAGTTTATTTGCCAATAGCTGTTAGATTGAAGAATTTCAGGGCGAGTACGGTCCTTGAAGGTCCGTGAAAGTCTGCGAATGTCAAAATCCTTTTTCCAGACCTTGAAAAACCTGGAAATTCAAAATATGTCCTGAAAGTCCTTGAAAAGTGCAGTCGCTGGTGTGAGTTTTTGATTAAAATGCTTATCATGCGCAAACCAAAAAGTAAGAATTTGATAATCCATTTGCGACATCAACGGCATGGAAAGTAAGAATATATTTATTTAAACTTATGTGCTATTACAGGTTGTAACGATTACTGAACGGTCATAAATTGCAAAAGATCACGCCCATTTTGGGTTGTATTGTCTAGCGGTTGTAATTGAGAGAAGTAATGTTCTCTTTAAAACGTTGAAAACTATTGCATACATGCCTACTAGTACGGATTGTTCGTATTCCCTCGGAAAATGAAGCGAAATGCGGACGTTTTCCGAAAAAAATATGGAAAATGTTCGCCGCGTCACTAAAATAAAAAAAGTGTATATAAAAGTAAGAAAATTAAGTAATGCAGAAAAAATTAAAGTTAAGGAAAGAGGGCCAATATCTTTCAAAAAACAAATAAAAGAAACATAGATTTGAAAGCTTTTCACTTTATAAAGTCTGTTTAAATGGTTTCCGACATTGTTTTTTCCGACTTTCGGAAGGTTTACCCAAATTAATACTTGATTTAACCATTACGCTGTATGCTAAAGTCTTCTGAAGGGAGTTTAGTCTACTATTCAACTGTGGAGGTGCAAAGGGTGTAGACCTACAAACAATATATGTCTATATGGTTTCTGTTTTCAAGTTAAGAACCTTTGAAAGTTTTAGACTCATTTTTCTGCACTATTATTTTTTTTAATACTCCATATGACTTAGTTCCTACTGACAGTTCCTTGAATGGGGTTGTCAGACGGCGGAGCTTGCCATTTTTTCTGGAAAAAGCTATTTTAAAGAGCTCTATTCCATTGATGACATTCATATGTACATAGGTAGCTCAGTTTTCACGTTATGAGCCTTTAAAGTTTAGACTGTAAGTTAATTTTTAACTGTACTACTGTAGCTAAACAATGTTCTTATGGATACTATAGTAGATTCAACCCATCGTGTCACCTCTAGTATTTTTCGGAAGGTATGGGCATTGAATGAGGGGGATGTTGCATTGTGTGGACAAATTAAAATTTCATGCTACATCTATTGAAACATGTAGTCCCGATAGCAGCTAAAAATCAATTCTATGCCTAATGAACGTCATTCCCGTCAGCGTAACGCAGTGACTAATTGTATTTGCTCAGTGCTATCGACCCTGTCGTGTAACAGGTGAGGAAGTACGACTTTGAAAGTCTGTGTTTTGGATACAAAGGAACACAAAAAGTCTTTGCACAGATTTGCTAAAACTGACTGTCCCAACATGAACAGGCGCGGCCTGATTATTCTCTTAGTTAGTTGAGAACAGGTGACTCGGGCCAACACTTATTTCTTTTTCTGTCTCCTCTGCCAACTAATCGACGGTGTCAAAACGTTTTCCTCTAGTGACACGATGGGTTGATCTACTATAACAGTTCCTTAAAGGGAGAAACTATTCAGATGGTGGAACTCGTTCCATATTTTTTTTTTGCAGGGAAAGCAGAATTTAAAGAGTCTCTCAGGATGCAGTTGTATATATAGATGGCTCAGTTTTCACGCTATGATGCTTTAAAAGGACATCGCCGGTTAAGGAATGGAGGACGCCCTCTGGGTTCCATGAGCACGGATGATTTTGAAAACATTACGCATTAAAAGCGACATGCTCAAAGTTAACCTTTTCGTGGTTTTCAAAAAACTCCACTTCACATACATTCTCAAAAAGTCGCTTTTATTTAAAAATATAATCAGGCCTTCAATGGGAATGAAATTTCCAAATATGAAACCCTTTCCCCCTAAGAACCCACAATCCGCTTTGAAAGGATGGGGTTATATGAATTAGCAAACATATATGGAGTGGATTCTGCGTCTTGGGGAAAGGCCCCCATTTTTGCATTTGTTTTTGGGGGGCCTGAACACTAAATGGCATTGCCCCAAAACCAACAACCTATAATATACATACCATACCACATATGAGGCAATGAATGCTCATCTACCATGGGGCTCAGTTCAGTAGGCCTTGGATGGGCACATGTTAACAAACCGCTGACCATGCAGGTTCTGGGCATCATCAATCATACTAAAATGCGGGGTTGTATTTTGTTCATATACGGTGAATTGAAAACTATTGAACTGCGCCATGTGAAAGAGATTGTAAGTGAGAAATTTGTACTTTCATAAGGAGCCAAATATGAAATTCAGGCCTTGTCTTTCTATTTGAAATGATAGTTTACAAACACCTGTATTTTCATTTTAGGATATTTCTGTAACCAAATAAAAGGTAGGAATGTATTGGGTGTCTATTTCTATATGAAATCACTACATATCTACAGAAAATAGGAGGACTCAAATCTCTTGTTGCACCTTTAACCTTTGGAGTGTATGTGACACTCATACGTTGAACTTGATCGTGACATTGACATGACGTATTCCAAATAAATTATGTACACAATATAAGAGCATCTACTTAATTCCCATTTGGTAATATGAATGCAAGAAGGTTGTAAGTGCAATAGCTGACATTTGTCAGGAAATTTGCTCATTACTATATGCCAAGTCTTTAGTCGATGCTCTTGAAATAGTTTTTCAGGCGGCGACAGGTTAAGGAAAGATAGATTAAAAGTCATCCTTAAATGGCAGCCACAGATGTATCCCATGGCAGCACACAAGATGTATCACATGGCAGCTACCAGAGGGATAACATTGGGGGCAAGCCTTTTACAGATGTATCATATGGCAGCTATTCCACATCGACCTTTGCACTCACAAGACGAGTTGTGTTCATAGAGGTGCAATGGAATTTAGCGGGGAATATGCTGGTGTATTGCCAAGTCCAAAAATCTGTTCTAGAAATCATGTCGTCGTATATTTCCAGAGTGTTGCAAGATTTGACCTGATTCTGTAAATGTTGACATGGTAATTAGATTTTTTAATCTATAAAGGAATATAAGATTTGATTTTGTACCCTTTAATGAGGGTATAAGAATTGAGGACACATGGCCTCAAATAGGGCAAAATCTCCACTGGAAGCTTACAATGAACTCGGAGCTTACAGATTCTGAAGACTTAGTAAACGTTACTTGCTGATAGGATTGTGCGCTGGCGGCTGCGAATAGGTGAGCGAAATGATTGTGACGATTTCCTGATGGCAGCGTAATAATAATTGGCAAACAGCGCTGCTACTTGTGTAAAAGGCGCTTATTAACTCCATTATTAGTATTATTATTTTACTTGCCTTGTCACACCTACTCAACTTGGGTAAGAAACCAGAGGTTTTTTTAATCAATCCCATAATTGCATTGACTATTTGCCAGATACTGAAATGTATTACTTACATTGGTCAGTGCTTTAGGGATAATAAAAATGTTCCAAGGTTCAAGAGAACCACAAGGAATTTCATGATTATGCAAAACTTCCCTAAGACAACGCTTGTGGGTTAAAATGAGCGTAAAGTCAGGGTTGTTATGTGTTAAGAATAGGATTTTGGTGGGATAACATGACCCCATTGAGGTGACATTCCCAAAACTGGGTGCATTGTGGGATTCTCCATACTACCCTCTGGGTAAGAACCTTACCCTAACTGGTATTACAACTATGTAACAGATACGAAATCGTATGATGTGTGATGTTGTGATAGAGCTAATTGGTCATTTCTTGCAGGAGCTTAATATTCTGAGCATTGACTTAAAATTACCGCAGCCACTGGAAATCCAAGTCCAGTCTAAAATTGGACTTTCAATGTAAGACTTGAAAATGGCAATATAAACTGAAAGTGGATCCTTGGGGATCCTTGATTTTTTACCGAAATTCATATACCACAATGCAAACAACGATGTACAAGTAGATATTCATCACTCAGCACGCCGCGGTTTAGAGTGTGCCTCCTTTTAAAACTACACGACCAACACTGGGACGAAAATAGAATAGATTATATGACAGTGAGGTGTAACACGATACCTACAATTACCGAACAAAAATGTTATTTCTTCACAAACTGATATCCTCTGCTGCTCCGCGACTTTATGGTTGGTACATACACCAATATTTACTTTGAACCACTTATTTTTTATTCTCCAACGTCCCTCTTTAAGCAGGCAGTATATTCCTCATGATCAGGGAATATGTGCCCTATATACATAAAAAATGGCACTGGTTCATCAAGTGGGTTATTAATTTTATAATATCTAAAAAATTTTTTGGTTGATTGTCCAGGCTTTGGTGATTGGATTTCTGAATATCCTCAATAGTTAGACTAAGAGAAGATATTAGTTCGCTCCCACAATACATTGCTTCCAAAAGTGGTTTTGTACAGGATACTTATGTTGAAATTGTTAGAGACGAATAATGGCTAAAGTCACAGTACTTAACGATTCACATGACTACCTGTACAACGGCTCCATTGGAAGCAAGGTGCATTGTGGAAAGCATGAGTCTTTTGTTGTTATGGAATACATCTCGGTATGGTCACATGGGACCACGTGCAGTGGATGGTTTTCTGTAGCATTTTAAAATGATAAACTTTTTTTACATGTGATTTTAACATTTGAAAATATGGTGTCCCCAATTGTAATAATCACTCTCTGGGTGAGTTGAGACAAAGCTCAGCAGTTTGAGTTTGAACAGTATGGACAAAACCATACTTAGCATAATATCAAGAGTGGTCAATCTTGTAATCTGTTGGATTATTTATTCCTTTAGCTATATCCTCTGCAAATGTTATGAAATTCTGTTGCTGGCAAAAAGGATTTTACACAGATATCTGTGGAGATTGGTCAATAGAGGGCAGTATAGGGCCCTTGCACAGAAGGTAAATTATATTGAATGGACTTTTGTTTGCCCTCCAGATCATCCAAGGATGCGAAGAATACAATGCTTGCACCTGGTTCACTTGAACATTTCAGCTATTTCTACAGGTGATTCCTTTGTATTATCTGCATGCTTGGGTTGTTCTGGAGGCAGGTCTGGCCAAGATAACCTATTGACCTGCCGTGCAAGCGCCCTATAGCATGCAGCTCAGTGACCTTTGTAGTCCTATATAAAAATTCTGATATTGTATTAGTTTGTAATTTTTACACAGATGACAGCTCTTGCATGCCCCGGAATTGTGCCATTTGCATAGGGTCAAGAAAGATATTTCGCTGAATTCCCATAATTCAATATGCACTAGCTACGAAAATGCCACACCTGTCCAAAATGCAAAGGCAAAAAGTCCTGTACGGAAGCACGACCTGCAGTATCGCAAAAGTGCATGGCGCAAATTTAGAATCAAATAACATTTTTATTACACCGGCAAGAGAAGTAAATGAGCCTGAAAAGCGTTGGGAACCTAAATGTGAATCAACTTCGTCAGAATGATTCCTATTGCCAGTCGAAATATGATTAAAGGAGATTCGGAGATTTCCCGAGGAGTGCGCACTCAATTTTCAAACAAGTTGTGTTTTTTGCATGTACGTAATGCTTGTACATATAATAATCACTGTGTGAAGTAACTAAGCTCAAATCGAAGTCCTTCATATAAAAAAATTCCAACTTTGTTATAAATTTCCGGATCCGGAAATTTTGTTATACACGGTATCCTATGGCACTGTTATTTTAAGCATTTTTGCTTACTGCATGAAAACAAAACATCCAATTCATCTTTAACTTTGGAAATTAAGTATTTTAGGTTACTATCTTTATTTTGAGTTGTCTATTTTTAATTTCTACTCCAAAATATTATATTTTGAAATCTGAGTCAGCCTTTAAGAGTCAAGAAACACCTTTTTTCGCGGGGGATGTGTACACTGAAATAGGGATGTCCCGGATGTAGATTGATACTCAGTGGTTCTGTGTGTGAATCGAAGCTGTGTGGGAACTCAGCAAAATCTTCTCTTGGGTCAAGCAGCTACAAAAATGGGTTTAACAACAGACAATATAAGAAGTCTATGCTTGCTGTTTGTGTTAAAGGTTAAAGGTGCAACAAGAGATTTTTTTTTTTTTTTTTTTTTTTGCTGAATTCCCACAATTCAATATGCACTAGCGACAAAAATGCCAAACCTGTCCAAAATGCATCGGCAAAAAGTCCTGTACGGAAGCACGACCTGCAGTATCGCAAAAGTGCATGGCGCAAGTTTAGAATCAAATAACATTTTTATTACACCGGTAAGAGAAGTAAATGAGCCTGAAAAGCGTTGGGAACCTAAATGTAAATCAACTTTGTCAGAATAATTCCTATTGCCAGTCGAAATATGATTGATTAAGAATCAAGAAAACACCTTTTTTTGCGGGGGATGTGTACACTGAAATAGGGATGTCCCGGATGTAGATTGATACTCAATGGTTCTGTGTGCGAATCGAAGCTGTGTGGGAACTCAGCGAAATCTTCTCTTGGGTCAAGCAGCTATAAAAATGGGTTTAACAACAGACAATATAAGAAGTCTATGCTTGCTGTTTGTGTTAAAGGTTAAAGGTGCAACAAGAGATTTCAAATATCAGGTGTCCCGAAAAAATATGAAAATTCTGATTTTGGCACTGGTGTAAAGCTTTATATCAAAAATATCCCCATTTGAAAGGATTAAGATGAGAACTGTTTCTTTGGTACAAAAATTGTGAAATTTCTAATTTCGTATAGGAGCAAATACAAAATTCAGCCTGTTTTCTATTGAAATATAAGCATATACAAATCACCTTTTATTTTCATTTTAAGTTATCTGTAGCCAAATAAAAGGTAGGGAGTGCATTGGGTGTCTAATCTATATGAAATTACTACATATCAAAGAAAATATAGATGACTTGAAATCTCTTGTTGCACCTTTAAGGATTACGGTTATAATTAGTTATGGCAAAGAATGAATATGCATGATGACTCCTTATATGGTCCAGCACCGCAAGCACAATCTGCTGATTCTGTGTACTGGCACGGTTCAATCAATACATGCATATTTATACAGCAAAGCAATTGCCCCACTGACTCGACTATAGTCCCACCCTAAATACCTACCGAGTCAGTACAATAATTGCATGAGGATTTCTTCAATTTATGAATTGTTGCTAATCAATTTCTTAACCCCCAGAGGTCTACTACCTTTCTAACAGTATCACTGATTGGTTCATTACACAATATAGCATGATATAACCTATGAGTAACCAATCAAAATAGACCTTCTATATATTTGTATAAACCTTTAAGCTTATGAGTAACCAATCAAAATAGACCTTCTATATATTTGTATAAACCTTTAAGCTTCTCTTACCATACCTCTAATTGGCTAAATATCTCTTAAGACCCCTCTGTCTATCCAATAAAATTGGCCAGTAGACCTCAGGAGGTTAACAAGGATGTTATGACAAGAGGCTGATTAGGGCCATTCTTCGGTCATGTTTGTGACCAAAAAACGGCTATTTTTTTACTTTCAACCCAATGCTGTTTTGTCAACATATCCAATCTGTTATTACTTTTTACATTATTAATAACCTTGAGTCTAAGCCTAACCAAAAATAATATATCCACCTTCACTTGACTGGTTATTTTGTCATTGGGGGAAAATAAAGTTCGGTCACGTTTGTGACCATCAGAAGGTCACACACGTGACTAAACTTTTGGGGGCAACCATGACAAAATAACCAATCTACCAAAAGTGGAAACATTATTTTTGGTTAGGTTTGGACTGAAGGTTATTAATAATGTAAAAAGTAATAACAGATTGGTTACGTTGACAAAACCGCATTGGGCTGAAAGTAAAAAGTCACCGGTTTTTGGTCACAAACGTGACCGAAGAATGGCCCATTAGAGCCTCTGATTAGAGGTACCATGCATATTATGCAACATTTACCCACAAACTTAGTGGCATTTTCTGCAAAGAGACATTTCACAACTACTGTGAAAGTGGCGAATGCCTTGGACAAATGTACCGATATAGGCAGAGATGCAAATGGTAGTATTGTTTCTTCAGCAATACTAGCAGATAAAAAGTATCCATGATATAGTATGTTCCATGTTCCCCGAACATTCTTGAGTGGCATATTCTCCAAAGAGAAGCTCTGCTACATCTCATTTACTGCTCTGTGCAAGTAGTGAATACAGTGAACAATGCACTGAATGAGGCTTATTGCTTCCTCACCAGGGAACAAGGTGGATTTTTGCATGTTTGCAAGCATTTCTTGCCACAAAGTAAAAGTTATAGACTGTATTTCAAATTGTATCATTTTTGTGTCACCTGCCCTAAGGCAGGAAGACACATAGGGATCACTTTGTCCACTGTAATCTGTTGTCTGTTGTTGTTGTTGTTGTGAAAAAGGGTTAACATTTGCTTGTAATATCCTCATATTTTGATGGATTTAAACCAAACTTTGGTCACAGGTGCAGCATGGCACCCCCCACTTGTTGATGAGGTCAAAGGTCACATACCAAGGTCAAAGGCCATGTGAGGTCAAGTTGTAAAATAGGCTGAAAATGTAAATTGAACTCATTTGAAAAGTTGAAGTTAAATTGTAACCAAACTTGGTTTATGGAGTTTACATGCAAACCTTCATTTGTTTATGAGGTCAAGGGTCACATACCAAGGTCAAAGGTCATGTGAGGTCAAGTTGTAAAATAGGCTGAAAATGTAAAATTGACCTCATTTGAAAAGTTGAAGTTAAATTGTAACCAAACTTGGTTTATGGAGTTTACATGCAAACCTTCATTTGTTTATGAGGTCCAAGGTCACATATCAAGGTCAAAGGTCATGTTAGGCCTATCATTCACTAACTGCAACGGCAGGCGACACAAGCGGTCCGAGGACCGATGTATTTTTGTTATCCCTGATTGTAAAGTCAGAGGGGATAAGACTAAAAAAAAAAAACTTTTTCTCAGAAGAAATGTGAAAAAAGCAAAATGTGAAATGCATTTTTTAAATGCTATTATAAAGTGCTGATTTATTTTTGTTGTTGCATTTTACCCACTTTTATTTTTCAGCTGCTTCGTGGCCGGAATTTCCTTTTTTCTGAAATTTTGTTAAAATTTTTTTCAAGTGGTAAAACCTTTAAAAACGTGTTAAAAAACAATTTTAAAAGCAATGAGGGCAGGTATTATGAGCCCAACTTTTTCTTGGCCCTAATATGAACAAAATGATCATGCTGCACAGCTGTTGAAAGTTTCATTAATTTGACAAAACCAGATAAAACAAAAAATTACTGCCGGCGACACAATTTTGACAAAGATTTGGATTATTTAGTCCACTTAGTACATCTGCTGTAAATTTTATGAAATTGCCATGCGGGCAATATAACACACAAAAGGGCACTATAACACACAATCAGACCTTTGTAGGTCTATTATGGCAAGATTCCCGCCAATGGATGTTGATGTTTGCAGAAGATAGTAGCTCTTGCATTGTCCCTATTTATATCAAGTTGTCAAAAATGTGTCGCATGACTTAAAAATAAAAGAGACAATTTCATGGGGTCAAACACAGCTGTGGGCTTGACTCTATGGAGCTATTACCCTCACATTGGTGATAAGTAGTTTGGGGCAATACAGAATTTCTTTTGTAGCGTGTCTACAATCAATACTAACTTATATATTATGTAATAACCATGACGACAACCACCTACGGTACAAGACTAATAAATTCTTTTGTTGACAGAAATGTTTTTATGCAGTGTGGATTTGTTTAAAATTTCACTGTAGTAAAAAAAAATAATAAAATTTACCAATTTAGACACAACAAATACAATCTCATACAATAATTTTCCAAGATTGCAAAACCAAATGCAGAGAAGAGAGTTTGATTTTTTGTAAAACTTCCAACCAAAACCAGCCAACAATTTTCCCAGTCTATTTAGAGTCAGCTTGACAAAATTATGTCAATGATGCGGACTGAGTTTACCTGGCCCTAATCCCGTTATGCGTACCTACCCAAATTCTGATTAATGTATAGCTACTTAGGTTTGTTCAAACCCAAAAACCTGATCAATCGAATAAGCTAGTAGACAGTAGTGTGCATGAGCTTTATTCCATTGATTACTATGATTTCCATTGATCTAGTGGATCTCATTGCGGTCGAGTTGCCTTTATATTTAGGTAGGGACACATACCGGAATAGAGGCAGGTTGACTCTTTGCATCACTCACTAAAACTGACAAAACTGCATGCTTTTGGCTAAGATTTAAAAGCACATTACTATACTTTGTTCATCACAAAAGGCAAGGACTATTCACATGCGAATTGTTAGTAAATAGTGCGGGCGCAACGCAAGAACTAACATTACCACAGCCAGACGCAGAGCGTGATGTACGGCATGGGGGACGCTTGTGGCAAGAGGCCAATGCATGTAATAAAAACTGAATTACTTCCACACACTGATAAACAAAAAGCAGAATCTTTTTTGCATATTAGTCGATGAACAAAGGATTGTTGTGCAGCCTTACAGTGCTTATGGACAGGAGGATTAAGCAATCAAGGGTTGCCAAAGGGATGGAATTTAATAAGGTTGCTTGCACGAGAGCTCCACATATCAGCTATCCCGAAAAACATTTAAAAAGGCCAATTTTTGCACTGACGCAAAGCTTTTTTTGTCAATTACATCCCCAACTAAAGGATTAAGCTTTGAAATAGTCTTTGGACAAAAAAATTTGAAATATTAAATTCGATTATGGAGGCAAATACGAAATTCGGCCTATGTATTATTGATGAAAGTAAATGAAGATCACCTTTGTTTCACTTTTAAGACATCTGTAGCCAAACACAAGGTCAGAAAAATCTTTGAGTGTCTAAATTATATGAAATTATATGACGTATTTATTATTATTTTTGGCCATTTTTTCCCCCAGGTATAAAAAGCCATGGGGATGCTATGACAGAAGAATTCTCTCACTCACAACAACTCTGTTGATGTGAATGCCAAGAAAAAGGTGAACTTCTACCATATCCAATGGCCAAATTTGGACAAACTTAGTATGTTCCGTGGATATGTCGCATGTGTAAAAATTACACATTATTGTTCTTTTTAATATTGGGGTTGGTCAGGGGGAATTTTGTTGGTCAGGGGTATAGGGTGTGGTCCTTGGGGGTATGGTCGGAGGATATGTGTGTCAGAGATTGCATTTAGGGCTGACACCTTGTGTGGGTGTGGGGTGGTCCGGGATATGGGGTGTGGTCTGGGGCTATGGGTTGTGGTCTGGGGATATGGGGGGTGTGGGTGTTGCCCAGGGTCTGGGGTGAGGTGTGGATGGGGATGTGGTAATGGTGTGATCCAAGGGTATGGGGGTGTGGTCGCGGATAATGTCGGGGGGTGTGGTCTGGGAGTATGGAGATTTGGTTCGTAGGGGGTTTGGTCTCGGGGATTGCATAGATGACACTTGTGAGGGTATGGTGTATGGTCCAGTGAGTGATATGGGGTGTGGTTGGGGATATAGGGTTTGTTTTGGTCTTGGAAATATGGGTGTTGCCCAAGGGTATGGGGTGTGGCCTGTGGATGTTGGTGGTGGTCCATGGAGTATGGTACGGAGGTAGGGTATGAGTGTATGTGTGTTGTCTGGGGTATTGGAAGTGTGTCCGGGGTATGGAAGTGTGGTCGGGGTATTGGAAGTGGGGTAGGGGGTGTGGTCCGGGTTATGGACAATGTGTCCTTGGGGGGGTGGTTGGAGGTATATAGGGTGTGTTTGGGTATTGCATAGGGCTGACACTGAGAGGGTTGTGATCTGTGTGTGTGGTCAGGTGATATGGGGTGTGGTCTGGGGATAGAGTGTGGTCTGGGGATATGGGGTTGTGGTCTTGGAATTATGGGTGTTGTCCAGGGGATGGGGTGTGGTACGGGGGAGGGTGTGTGGTAAGGGTCATGGGGGTTGGTCAGGGTATGGGGGGGGTGGGTCCAGGGTGTGGAGATGTGGCCCCTTAGGGGTTGTGGTCTCGGATATAGGGTGTGGTCAGGGTATGGTAGGCATAGGGCCCGAAACTTGTGAGGGTGTGGTGTGTGGTTGGGTTGATATGGGGTGTGGTCTTGGAGTAAGAGTGTGGCAAGGTAGGAGGTTTGTCGGTTGTGGGGGGGATGGGGATGTGGTCAGGGGGTTATGGGGGGTAGGCTGGGGTATATGGGGGTGTGGTCGGCAGAGTGTGGGGGTGTGGTAACCACGCGGGGTATGGAAAGGGATGTGTACATAGAGGGTGTGTGGACTAGGGGGGATGGATGTGATAAGGGGTTATTGAATAGGGTTGACACGTGTTTGAGGGGTGGTTGTGTGGGCCAGAGTGGATTGGGTGTGGTCTTGGAATTATGGGTTTTGCCCAGGGTAGAGGTTGTGGTTCGGGGGTAATGGGGGGGTGTGGTCAGGGAATGGGGGTGTGGTCAGGGGTTATAGGGTGTGGTCCGGGTTATGGAGATGTGGTCCATGGTATGGGATGTGGTCCATGGTATGGGATGTGGTCTGTGGGTATGAGGGTGTGGTCAGGGTTGCATAGGGCTGACACTAGGGGGGTGTGGGGTCGGGTGATATGGGGTAATCTGGGATATGGGACGTGGTCTTGGAGTAGGTGTGGCCCAGGGTTATGGGGTGTGGTCTGTGGGTGTGATGTGAGGTATGGTGGGAATGTGGTCCGGGTATGGTTGGTGTCATCCAGGGGTGTGGTCGGCAGTAGTATGGTTGGGTTTGGTATGGGGGGTTGATAGTTCGTGGGTAGGAGAAGAGGTGACCCATAGGGGAGTTGGTGTTGGCTTGGGTTTAAGGGGGTGGTGGGTGGGTATGCATAGGGCTGACACTTGTGAGGGGTGGTCTGGTGTAGGAGTGTGGTTCTGGGGATATGGGGTTGTGGGTGGTCTTGAAAAGATGGGTGTGGTGTGATGGGTGTCCGTGGGCTTTAGGTTCAGGGTTATGGGGGTGAGGTCCAGAGGTATGGGGAGTGGTCCGGGGGTATGGGGTGTTGGTCTGGGGGTAGGGGTGGGGGGGTGTTTTTTCTTTTGTTTCCCCAAGGGGTATGGAGTGTGGTGGGGGTTAGGGGTGTGGTCCGGGGGTTAGGGGAGTGGTATGGAAATGTGGTCCAGGGGTATGGAGATGTGGTCCTTAGGGGTTTAATGCGGGAGGGTTATGGAAATGTGTCCAGGGGTATGGAGATGTGGGTCCTGGGGGTGTGGTGCCGGGGTTATGGGGTGTGGTTGGGTATTGCATAAGCTGACATGTGAGGGTGTGGTTTCAGTGATAGGGGGTGTGGTATGGAGATGTGGATGTGGTCTTGGAATTATGGGTGTTGCCCAGGAAATGGGGTGGATCTGTGGGTGTGGGGAAAGGACGAGGATGTATGGTTCTGGGTATTGGAGTGGTGGGTAAGGGGATATGGGGATGTGGTCCAGGGCCCCTATGGTGCCTGTGTGGTCCGGAGGTAGGGGGTGTGGTTAAGGGGTGTGGTGCGGGGGTGAGGTGTTTGTTCGGGGGTATGGTGGTGGTCCAGGGGTATATGGTTGGAGATATGGGGTTTGTGGTGGGGTATTGCTGTAGCGGACACTTGTGTGAGGGTTGTGGTCGCTAATATGAGGCCCCTGTGGTCAGGGGATATGGGGGTGTGGCTCGGAAAATGGGTGTTGCCCAGGGGTATGGAATATGGTCGGGGGTATTGCATAGGGCTGAAACTTCGGTGGGTATGCATAGGGGACACGGAGGTACATCCTTTGTAAAGTTTATGACATTTAATGCGGCACTAAACACACAAAAGGGCATATACACACCAAATCAAGACTTTGTTAGGTTCTTGTGGCAAGATCCCGCAATGGATTTGTTGATTTTGCGAGGAAGTAGCTCTTGCATGTCCCTATTTATTTCAGTTGTAAAATTGTGTCGCCAGTACGTTAAAAATAAAAGAGACAATTTCATGGGGTCAAACAGCTGCTGGCGGATCTAGGAGCATTACCCTCACATTGTTGTGATATTAGTTGGCAAAAACAGAATTTCTTTTGTAGCGTTGTCTACAATATTATAAATACATTTATATTATGTATAACAATGACGACAACCACCCTACTGCTTAAAGGACTAATAAATTTCTTTGTTGACCAGAAATGTTTTACTGCAGTGTTGATTTGTTTAAATTCACTGTAGTAAAACAAAAAAATAAAAATTACAATTTCGACCACAACAAAATACAACTCTCATACCCACTATTTTCCAAGATTGCAAAACAAGATGCAGAAGACGTTTGGATTTTGTAAAACTTCCAACCAAAACCAGCCAATCAGTTACTTTAGAGTCAG
>JAMKCH010018862.1:0-23193 GCA_023653785.1 Ophioderma brevispina
TTTGCACATATATTTGTATCAAATTGAAGGTCTGTATCTCTTCTTTCTAATTTAAAGTTTGCTTGAATGATCTACATGTACTATGAGATCCTATGATTACGTCTTATTCAGTTTTTCAAAGTGCAGTAACCCATATTGAGGATGTAGCGTATCTAATGAAGATGAAGATGTTAACCAAATGCGATTTCTTGGTGAAATCGGACTTTTCACTAACAGTAACTTTTTTTCTAACGATACTACAAACATACCAAGTGAATTCGGAAAAATAATTTTGAAGTGTTTGAGATGATATTTAGGCCGTAACTTTACATTTGAAAATTACTGCCCTTTCCCAATTGTTGAGTTTCATCCACCCCACCGATTAAAATTATAGAAAGGAAACTTACCTACCCACAGCCAATCCTCAAATTTCAATTCATTTTTGGGGCGCCGTCTGAGAGGTCCAGATGTAAGGTTACAAGCCGCCTTTTGGGGGGGGGCAAGTTAATTACTGAAAAAGGTATTATAAAACACCATAAGTTGTGGAACCCATGCCCCCCCCCTTCGGAGGAAGAGTGTTAAGGGGTATGTGCTTCTCTCGTTAATGCCAAGCATAAACTCTCATGGGCGGTAGCAATTAACGGAATGTAATCCCCACCCCAGTTAAATAGAGGAGGAGATCTTAAAACTTGTATATTTTTATTTCTTAAAACTCCATTTACACAACTAAATGCTAGGTTTCATGGACGCACAACTCAAATGGATTTACAGTGTGCCAGGGAAATAAATAGCATATTACCCATATTTTTGGAATTGCCCGGACTGGTTACAATCAATCTTACTTTTCCCTTCGCAAACCATTTACTTATGGCCAGTTCATCTTTGCTCACCCTTTCCTTTTTGTTTAAATGAATTTTACTTATAATACACCTCCAACGGCGGCTGTTGCCAAGCATGTTTAAAATATACAATACCATTCAAAACATTCATAACATTTTTTTACCTAATCATTAAAAGGCACATTAAAATTGACTAATTGCACATGGAATGTGATATTATTGCTATAATGAATGTACTGATATAAAAAAAAAAAAAGATTCAGCGAGCAATGGTCCATGTGCTCCTGCATCAATGAATTAGATAGATAGTATCATATGCATTAAATACAGAGAACATCAATTTTAGAATCACCTGTTATCTCCAACCCACTGTTTGCACTTAAATTTATCAATAGATAAATATAATAATTATCATTACAGAGCCATTTGAATGTAATTACTAAAAATAAAGATACAATAATTCAGTAAATGTGATACTATATTTGCTTATTTGTACTTTGCTAAACCCAGACTCCCATAACTTGTGCGTACAATAGCTGATCAGTCAAAACAATAACATGAGCTACAACTCGCTCAAACTCCCTCTCCAATTACACTATTTTGCTTTTAACACATTAGTAAGCCTACATCAGTTACATAGACATCATGACACCCCTCTGTTCTAATACTATGGTCCAGCCAAGCTCAGCCTATATCAAACTTCAGCCCTGGCTAAAAACATATATGCGCTATAAAATTTCATGGAAGGCAAATTTGTTCCTGCTGGAAGGCAAAAACAGGTGATAGGCCCTATAACAACCCAGACTTTGCCACCTCATGTAATATTGCCTCCAAACGATTCCTCATTAATGGAGGGCTTTTGCATTGTTCCTCATAACTGCCTGCTGTCTCAATTGGCCCATTATGGTGTAGGTGGCAAAATCAATGGCTTGGATTTCGGTTTTCCTCAAGATCAGAAACAACAAGTGGTTATAGGAGGGGAGCATTCAAATTGACCCAGTGTTGATTCGTGGTTCCCCCCAAGTAACTGTTTTAGTCCCTTCTATTTTTGGCTTACATTACCGATCTGCAGATGGTCTCTTCAACTGTACCGTACGGTTTTTGTTTGCAGATGACTGTGTGTTGTACAAAAGTGTCAGTACACCACAGGATGCAAATTCTCTCCAACCCCGACTGGGATACCTTATCATCTTGGGAAAAAACATCTGGAGATGAATTTAACCCTGAACTAGAATTTCGCGATTCTCGGCTTTCTTTCGCGCTCGCTATATCAAAGAGGATATATAATCGGTGGGCCGGCCCCAATTGGTTCCAATTGAACTTCAAAGTTTTCAATTTAGGTCAATTTTACCATTTAGCCCATTTTTCAAAACTTGACCTCACCACCGACCTATGGACCCTTTGACCTCATCAACATATGAGGATCCCATGTTGCAACCTATGACAGGAGTTTGGGTCCAATTGAAGTTCCAACTTTTTTTTGAATTGACGGTCATTTAAAAAAACAATTTTGTGAACACACACATCCACACACACACACACATATACATGAAATCCACACATACAACGCAAACAACGGATTGCTAAGTGTCCTCCAGCTATATGTGCTCTGCCTCAGCCTCGAAGTCTCCGATCATTGTCAGGTTGGGTAATTCTGTTTAACAAGAAACAAATGCTCGTGTATGTGGAAGTGGTAAGGTCAATGCCCATGCCTAAATAAAAAATGATTCCGGAAATCACTTACAGGCTTGGGCTATTCCAGAATACACGATTCGCTATAGTTATATGCACGAGGCACCACACTCCATAGAAAGAATACGGATATATTTCGGCAAGTGTTCGGTCGTTCCAACGTTCATGTCCCGGATTTAAAAAATCAGGGTTATCTCACTATGAATAAAATCACTGAAAAAAATCATGAAATCTGAAAAATGACATGGATGAAAAAAGAGCATTAATGCTGAAAATTTTGAAATTATCACTGAATGACTTGAAAGTGTGATCATGCATTTCAGTGGGCAGTGCAGTCTGTTTACACATCATAAGATTCTGCATTGTGATGGTGAGAGCTGCGTCCTAACACAACCGTTATGGCCCTGCATAATCGATTTCTGATCACCTTTTGGGTAGGCATGTAGAAAGAAGTAGACGTGTGTACAATGAGTATGGACTGCTACAGCTATTTATTTTCAAAATAAATATTTGACGCCCCGATATACTGACTGTAAATCAAAAAAATTTTGAATTGTTGTTGATAAAACACAAAAAAACGCTTTAAAATATCTTTTGTATGTTAGTGCATACCCCTATTTTGTAATTGGAACATTCCATCTGATACATCAATCGTACTGTTTTTTCTTCCAAGTGTGAAGAAGAAAGAGAAGAAGAGAAGATGAAAACATGACATGGAAAAGCGTGACTTTTCAGCTGATTTGGAGGGGAATTACGGTACAAAATCATGCAAAATAATGATATGTGAACAGGGTTCACTCAGGGATTTTCATGAGTAACGCTTGTTTTGGCTCCGGGCAGGCCCTCAGGGGTTCCTTTCAGAAAATAAATGAGGGGACCAGACGGTACCCTTCCCCCCCACCGTCTGCATCAAGCCGGACCTGCTATGAATCTATCTTGATCTGCCTTGAGTGAGAGAGAGAATTTTCCTAACTTGGAAAAATTCTCTGTTTATAACTTGACACTAAATGGCTGACCTGCTATGGCTTTTTTCCGTAAAACCCCTTCAAAGCTGGGAGAACCTTCTCTTGGTTTCTAGTAAACGGTTGAAGTAAGAATTTACTCAATGTTCAAAACGGGAACTCGACAACACTTTTCTTGGTCATATACCGTGTTCAAACACTATGCCAATTAATATTACTTGGTACCTCACCCTGTATAGTAGGGGAAAACTACCTCCTACTTCTACAACATTTCTTTCTTTCGAGTTGTAATAGAAACTAAAAACTGCTTCTAGCACATTACTACCAAATGCCCACACTCTGCCTTAACTTGGTACTAAGTCTCCTTCTCTTTGGAACCGAATTTACTATTAATCTTTGTCAAATGATGCAGTTTGTCATCTAGCCAATGAGGCAGTTGACTGGAAAACAATCGCTATTTACTTGAGATCGTCTGCGCTGTGATTGGTCGGTCTAATTGGACGGTTGATTGCCAATGGCGTGCTCGCATTCACTGGGCAATCATTCATGCTGCTGTTCTACCCGCTTTGTATACATAGGATGCGGTTGAGTACTTACTTTGTAGCCAGGTAAATGGAATACTATTACCATTGTTCAAAACCTTATCTTGGTTTTATATACAATTGAAATTCATCCTTAGAATATTCAGACCATCCCATACTTTCCAAAAAAGAACCTATACTGAGTATGTAAAACTACTCACATTAGGCCTATTATGGTGTTTTTAAACTCAAACCGCCCGCGTCGGAAACCTATGCCAGACAAAACTCTGCTCACATAGACCTGGTGTCCTTCCCTACTGGTTTGACTAAAAGCATGCAGCTATCTAGACAACCTGTTTCGACCGCCCTCAAGGGATCTCAATAGTAGCACTGCGTAGGTCGATTGCTGACCATTCTTAAACGATTTGTAAAGAAACCTGTAGTCACTTAGAAAAAGCTTTTCCCCCCGATTATACGAAAATTTCAATTGCTCCGAAAAAAAATAGACAAAATCCTCGTACCTCTGAAACCTTCTTGTTTACCGGTGGTGTGATTTTTGTAGAACTTTTGGTGCTCTACTAACTCAGCTACTATGTTCACGAATTGCCTTTCGTGCCGTTTGCGTGGCCTGACCGCTTATTCCTCCTCTTGACTTGCCGGGATCTTTGGCCTACAAGAAAACCTCACTTGGTGTTCTTTGGTGGCTCAGAAAGGAGCCCCTTTTGTTTTACTTTCTCCCCTCCTTTCTAACATTCCCGATACTGGGGAATCAGGAGAAGAAACGTCTTTTCTTCTTGTTAGGCGAATGAATGCAGACTTGCTAACGCTACGATCTTTTGCTCTGAAACGGTGTTACTCTTAACAGTCTGCAACTTTATGCATTTTCTTGCGATTTTGTGGTTCCGCTAGTAAATCTGACCCATAATCTGGTCAGAAAAAGCGGTATATGTGTGTTTTAAACGCAGCCGTTCACAATGGATCTTGAAGGATATCTCCCGAATGTCTGTTCACAAGTTTGTGTCCGTCTGTTAACTAGTCTGGTCGGCTTTCTGATCGGTCAATAACCCTAATTCTTATTGATCTATCATTGACCAAGGAAAGGTTTTTTCCATCAACCAATCGGTATCGTATGAATACGCAGCCATTCCGGTGGCGGGTCGAGGGGAGGGACGGAGATATTGACGCATGTACTTATTTAAAGTTCATGGCAGTTATATCTATATGATGCTTGATTTTCTAAATCTATTTTTAGTCAGCAATAACGGTTTTACATCGTGCTCCGAGTAATGGTTAACGTGCGTAAAATTCGCGATTGTTTGATTAAAAACCTTTCATTGGTCAAGGAATAGACGATAGAATTATCGGTATTGACCGATCAGAAAGCGACAGACTCACAACATACGACAACAAACTTGTGAACAGACATGATACGCAGCCCTTCGGTTGCGGGGCGAGGGGGGGGGAGGGGACGGGAGTATTGACGCATGGACTTTTTCAAAGTTCATGGGCAGTTTTAATCCTCATTGTATAGCTTGGATTTTCTAAATCTATTTGGTCAGCAAGTACGTGTTTTAACATGCGTGCTCCGATAATGGTTAACGTCGTAAGAATGCGCGATTGGTTGAGTGGAAAAGCCTTTCATTGGTCAGGAATAGACCGATAAGAATTATAGGTTATTGACCGATCAAAAGCGACAGACTCATAACAATACGACAACCAACTTTTGAACAGACTTGAATCCGCAGCCATTCGGTTGGCGGTCGAGGGGAGGGACCGGAGAGTATTGACGCTGGACTTTTTCAAAGTTCATGGCAATTAACCCTCCATTGATAGCTTTGATTTTCTAAATCTATGTTGTTCAGCAAGTACGGTTTTAACATGCGTGCTCCGATAATGGTTTAACGTGCGTAAGAATTCGCGATTGGTTATGAAAATCCTTTATTTGGTCAAGGAATAGACCGATAAGAATTATAGTTATTGACCGATCAGAAAGCGACAGACCTCATTACCATACGACAACAACTTATTGAACGACATTGATACGCAGCCATTCGGTGCGGGTCGAGGGGAGGGAACGGAGATTATTGTACGCATGGACTTTTTCAAAGTTCAATGGGCAGTTAATCCCTCATTGATAGCTTTGATTTTCCTACCATCTTATTTTGGTCCTCAGTATCTGTTTTACATGCGCGCCGTATAAATGGTAACGTGCGAGAGAACGCGATTGGTTGATGAAAAGCCTTTTCATAATGTCAAGGAATAGACCGATAAGAAGTCATAGGTTATTGACCGATCAGAAAGCCGCAGACTCAAACATACGAACAACAACTTTTGAACAGACATTCAGGAGCGTGTCCTTTCAAGATACATTGTAGAAGGCGGCATAAACAACACATACAAGGCGGTCCTCAACGCACCAAGGTCCCCCGCCCGTCGCGATAGTAATGGAGGGAAATATAATTTTAAGATCACAGGGAGAATGTGATGGAAATAAGTTCTCAAACCACTGAGGCTGCTGCCGCCAAGCAGTTGCAAATTTGACGGTAAGCTAAATGTTGAAATACATTGGCCATACACTATTTGCGTTATTTGACCTTGATGACACTTACTTCCCCTTGAAATGGCCACCTTCACAATTTTTCGGTTTCCAATTTGACCACATCCACAATTTTTCATGCCCTACCACATGTTGAAGTTAGTTGACCTTGGATAACCCCACCTGACCTGCACTGACCTCAAAATTTTTGGCAATGATTGATCAGTTTTCCATGACCAAACTACCATGTATATGGATTTGACCTTCGATGATCCCCACTGACCTTGAAATGACCATCAAAATATTTGGGGGGGGGGGGGGGGGGGCACTGAATGTTGGTTGACCACACCCACCAAAGTTTCATCATTCCTACCACTACTTATATGATTTGGGACCTTGATGACCCCTGCATGACCTTGAAAATGGACCTTCAAATTTTTTGACACTGAATACTGACCATAACCCACCAATTTCATCCATCCTACGCACCTGCTTAGTGGTTTGACCTTGAATGACCCCACATGACCTGAATGAACCTTCAAATTTTTTGGCAGTGAAGCTGATGAACTCCCAAGTTTTTCATCATCCTACAACATTTGAAGTAGTCCAGGAAAGATATGAAATTTTTGGTGTAACCTGGAACTAATTGCTATCAAGGTTTTCTTCACAATGCTTTTCTTTGAAGTACCCAAAATGACATACTAAAAGTCCGAGAAAATCCGGGTTGCAGAATGTGTCTAATTTGCATAAATTCAAAATGTCCGCCATTTGCAAGGACTTTTGCCCATAATCTCAGATCCGAGGGTCCTAGAGATATAATGTTTGGTGTCTCTACTCATGTTTTGGGTGTCTACGAACTCAAAGAGAACACTGATAGCAATATGAGATGAGTGTTTTAGGCCTTATATGCTGCCATTTTGCTGACTTTCTTGAAATATATGTTGAAATTTGTTTCTGGTGTACATTGCTTAATGTTATCAAAGAACATGATTATTAATTGCCATTTAAAGACACGGGACTCCAACTGATGAAAATATCTATTTAAAGAATATGTGGATTCAAACTTCTTGATCATTTTCAAAAGATAAAAAGAACATCTTAAGACGTCCTATACATAAAATGACACAATCAGAAGGAAAAAAATCATTTATTCATTGTAAAGGCGTTATCTTTGGTGAGCTCAATGGCTTCATTTGCCAAAAAGTAAAGGAATTAGCTGAAACCTTTTCTGAACAGCTTGAATATGAAAGTTCTGTCTCTTCACTGATATAAATCCCAGGCCCAACTTTTTCATGCTGTTTAGGTAGTTTCCGGTAGGCGCGCTGGCTATATTCCGACACCTCTTAGTATCAGTGTAGTCCATACAATGTTCCGTTATCTGAGTTTGAACTTTTTTTGTTTTAGTTAGTAAAAATAACCATTTAGAACCACAGATAGTCAACCAAAATTGGTAATTCCAAAGGTTAGAGATGAATCTGATTGTTTTTTGTCATGCATAAACATTTTGTGCACATTATAACAGTGTCAATAGGATACCGTGATAACAAAAATTCCAAATCCAGAATTTTATAACGAAGTGTGATTTCTATAATGACTTCGAATTTAAGCCTAGTTATTTCCCACAGTGAGAAGTATATGGACAAGCGTTATGTGGCCTATCTGAAAAACTGAGTTTGTTTTGAAAATTGAAGGCGCCCTCATCGGGAAATCTTGAGTAGCCTTTAACTGATCACAAATCTTTATTAGGTTGTTTTTGTGAATTTATCAGGCACATTCCATCAGGGTGTCAACTGCATACTGCCTAAGTCCCATTTTTTGGATAGGTTTGGATGGGAAGCCGGACTTTCTTCATTAATGATGTGATACCAGGAGAGATGAACTACGTTTTTATTATAGGTTAAAGCACGTAGATAGGTGTTTTCAAGACTTCATTTTTCAATTTTGTTTAATAAAATTTATTGAAGATTGAAGATTGAAAATTGAATTAGAAAAGACATTTTTGACGGAAAAGGACAACTTTTATTTAGCAAGCCACAATTAGTGAAACACTTATTCTACTTACAAACTTAAATTTGTCCAGATGAACCTTTCAAAGTTTTTTTTGCATTGCTGTAGTATAACTTTCAGCCAAATAATTATAACCACCGAGGTAATTTGGTAAAATGGATATATTTTTTGAAAAAAGGATGCAAAAGTGCCTATCTCAACAGGTACCCTGATTGTGTAAACACCCTTAACGTTGCTGCTGGAGTTTACCATGTTCCCTTATGTGATTATCCTGAACCGAACCATAACCCTCCTACCGTCAATAGACATCCCAACATTGTGTTAAAAAGACCTATTGGTAGGGGTGAAAAAATGAACAGAGATAATACGCACGCTTAAGAACCTTTAAAATGCTTTTGCTTAAATAGGCCCCCTCCACTTAAGGGGAACTCAACCTATGCTCCCACAGTTTAAGCATAGTCGCAAACTATTTTTGTACTTTTTTAAATTTGAAAATTATAACAGTTAAGATTTATATTTAAAAATGCTATGGGGGTAACTGGGTATGTTGCACTCCCTCAAATTTTATCCTGGTGCAAAAAAAGTGGTGGTGAGTGTGTCGGCAAATGTTGTTAGTATTTTTTATATCTTTTGAGCACAATTTTATTGAAAACATTCGACCCACCACCTTACCCAGCCGCCAAAATTCATGGGATTGATGACCTCCTATACTTTACTATGTAAATTGTCACACTATATTTTGCTCTTAAAACAAAAGGTTTCATGTTAAATAACCTTCATTTTTATTAGTTATGTTACATTTAGGTTCATTTGAGCCCCAAAATTCAAATTTTTCCCTACACCTTGGTACACAAAACTGCTTTCACCAAATTTTGCAAAGGGCGCCGTTGCATTATGACATCAATAAAGCACGATGCGGGGAATTTGGGGTACTATTTGTTGGTATCACTGGATAGATCAGGAACATAGCTATCCATTGAAGCACAAATCCAAATTCAAAAGGGTGTCTATGGAAAATATATGGATTACATCAACCCCCCTCCCCCGCTGGTTTAGAATTTACAAATAACCTGATTATAGTAAGATTAATCAATACCATAATTATTGATAAGTTTGCACTATCTATATAGAATTAAAGGGCCATGGTCCGATTACTCGTCCCCAGAAACCCCAGATTTTACTGAAAGTGGTCAAAAGTTTGGTAATGTTAGAAAGCGACTGTGTTTTCTCATTTACGATGTGAAAATCTTAGGGCTAAAGGACCTTCTGGGTTGGATGTTATGAGCATAATTGATTTTACACAGTACTGATGGATTACAAACAATCACATTTCATATCTCACACCAAAATGGTTGAATTCGGCGTGGAAACTTTAGCAGGTGGGGTTTGGGGGTGAAGGCCATTCTGTCCAGATGAAAAATTATATACTAAAATGGTCCCTCCCCTTTAAAATTAATGGTATCACGTGTGCCAATTTCTTCATGGCTGGAACTTGATCCTGAAGCAGATGATTTTCATGGTAAGACTGGTAATATAAAGGGACACATATATTGTTCAAGTTGTTTTGTTTACTTCTTAGCCAATATTTGGTGCCATAATATAGGCAATTTTAAAACTGCCACGAATCTTAGGACCTATCATTATTGTCACAATTTAATATTACCATTGGCTTTGCTTGTCTTGTCCATTTTGGATTTATACTAATTAAGGGAAGAAGGTGTCTCAATCATTCACATTATACAATTACATTGAGTACCTGTAATTGTGTGTATAGACACAATATTAGACTTCCTTTATGACTCATATTTCGAGATGTGGACAAAAATCTATCAAATGCGGCCTTTTTGGATTTATGCAAATTAGCTTGACCAACATCCCTATCTAATTAGTACGGTCATAATTGTGTTCACAGACCTTGAAAATATGGGTATAGATACCGAAATTATTCAGCTACGCGTCTCAGAACTCAAGATATTAACAAAAATCTATCAAATGGCGGCCATTTTGAATATGCAAATTAGGCCTATTTCTGCCACTCGATTTTCTCGACTTTTATAATATCATTTTGTAGGTACCTTATGAAATGGCATCGTGCAAAAAAACCTTTGATAGTCAATTTGTTCCAGGTCAAACATCATTTCTTGGACTAACGGGGTTATAGCAATTTGTTCCCGTTTGGACCTGAATGACCCCTGCATGCCCTTGAATGAACATTTCAAATTTTTTCGGCACTGAATGTTTACCACAACCCACCAAGGTTTCATCATCCTACCACAATTGGCACGGTTTATACACTTTAAATTCCATTTGACCTTGAATGACCCCTGGCATGAACCCTTGAAATGACCTCAAAATTTTTCCGGCACTGCATGTTTTACCACAACCACCAATTTTCAGTCATCCCCTACCACAATTGACAGGGCTATAGCAATTTAATTCCATTTGACCTTGAATGACCCCTGCATGACCTTGCAATGACCTTCAAATTTTTTGGCACTGAAGTTTGACCACACACACTCACGTTTTCATCATCCTACCACATTTGACAAGGGTAATAGCAACATTTAAATTCCTTGACCTGTTGATGACCCCTGCATGACCTTCAATTGACCTTCAAATTTTTTTTTGGCACCGAATGTTGACCACACCCACCAAGTTTCATCATCCTGCCGCAATTGCCAAGGCTCATAGCAAATTCATCCCATTTTAGACCAAATTTGACCCTATTTTTTGACCATAGGATTTGACCTTTGACCCATGCTACATGCCCCCACCTCCGATCTCATCCACCGTCTACTTGGGTGAAATCTATGGTGCGAAGATGACACCCATACTTGCTTGAAGATTCAAAAGATATCGTGTTACAAGGTTTATAACAATAACCCTCTTGTTGACCAATTTGACCCTATTTTTTGACCATATTGACCTTTGGACTCTTCACATGACCCACTTTACTCCCATCCAAGGCCTACTTGAGATCCTCTATGTTTGGCGAAGATGGACAACCCACACCAGAGATATTTGGTGTGGGACACAACACAACAATCCACACACACACGCACACACACGCCCCAGGTCATTTTCTATAGTCCCCCTTTGCCAACTAAGTTGGGCGGGGGACCAAAAACGCTCTTCTGACCACAGACTATGGGTCAGATTACTAGCGGAACACAGATTCGCAAGAAAATGCAGACTGTTAAGAGTAACACAGTCAAGCAAAGATCGTAGCGTTATTAGGAAGGTCTTTCTTTTCCATCCCTAATCCAGAAAAGATGTTTCTTCTCCTGATTCCTCAGTAACGGGAATGTTAGAAAGGGAGAAGAACTTTTTAAACAAAAGGCTCCCCTTTCAGAGCCACCAAAGAACACCAAATTGGGTTTTCTTGTAAGGCCAGAGAACCCGGCAGTCCAATCTGGAGAATAACGGTAAGAGCAAACCGCCACGCACGAAAAGCAATTCGGACAGAGTATCTCAAGTTAGGCACCAAATTCTACAAAAATCACAAACCGTAAACAAGAATGTTTCCCGAGTACGAGGATCTTGTTCTATTTTTTTTTCGGAGCAATTTGAATTTTCGTACTCAATCTGGGGAAAGCTTTTTTTCCCCAAGTATCTAACAGGTTGTTTTAAATCTGTTTAAGCATGGGTCAGAATTTCGACCTAACAGTGCTACGAGGAGATCCCTTGAGGATCAAAACAGGCTTGTCTAGCTATCTGCATGCTTTTAGTCCATACCGCGAAGGTTAGACCACCAATCTCTGTGACAAGTTTGTGTTTTACATAGGTTTTCGACGCGGACGTGGGGTTTTGGAGTTTATAAAACACGCATATAGGCCTCGTGTTGAGTAGTTTTTTACATGCATAATAGGTCTTTTTTGGATGTATGGGATAGTTCTGAATATTCTAAGTATTGAATTTCCATTGTATAAAACCAAGATAAGGTTTTTGTAACCAATGGATAGTATTTCCCATTTACCTGGCTGCAAACACTCAACCGCAATCGTATGTATCCAAAGCGGGCAGAACAGCAGCCCGAAGATTGCCCGTGGAGGCGAGCACGCCATTGCAAATCGACCGTCCAATCAGACCGACCAATCACAGCTCAGCACGATCTCAATAAATAGCGAATGTTTTCCAGTCAACTGCATCATTTGGCCTACGGGCCAAGAATATGAACCAGCAAGCTTGGCTGTTCATGGACAAGGGTCAAAGTGAGGACCCGCAGCTGATGGCATCGGGAAAGAGACCCCGAATAATGGCACAAAGAAACCATAGTAATTCGGTTTCCAAAGAGAAGGAGACTTATTCCCAGTCAGGGCGTAGTGGCATTATGGTAGTGTATGTGTCTAGAATCATTTAGTTTCTATTACAACCTAAAGAAAGAAATGTTTGTTATAAGTAGGAGGGAGTTTTCCTCCTATACAAGGTGAAGTACCCAAGTACTATTTAATTGGTTCATAGTTTTTTGAACCTGGTATTGGCCAGAAAGTGTCGGGTTGCATAGTTTTTGAACATTAGTAAAATAGGTCTTAGCTTCAACCGTTAACTAGCAACCAAGATAAGGTTTCGCCCGCTCAAATGGTTTCGAATAAAGCACTAGCATGCCAGACATTTATTGTCAAGTTATAAACAAATTTTTCCCAATTTATGAAAAGTTCTCTCTCTCTCTCTCAAGCTCCCAGCATATCAAGATAGAATCTGGAGAGCGATTCCGGCTTGAATTCATTGGACGGGGGTGAGTGGTGAGAATGAGTGGGAAAGGTTAGGGAGGCAATATTCACCGTCCTTTTTTTTTGCCCCTCATTTCTTTTCTAGGGGTTCACTCATGGATTTTTCAATGAGTAAAACGCTTGGATTAGCTCAAGGGCAGGCCCAGGGTCACTTGCGACACCCGCCTGCCCTCGGGCCAATCAAGCTTACTCATGGAAATCCATGAGTGAACCCCTAAATTAGATGTCCAAGGTCCTTCCACTATTCACACTGAAACTTTGCTAATCCCACCGAAATTGTCAGTGATCATTTACTCATCATTTACTCCTTTTTAATGTTCATTACAGATTTCAGTTCTTATTATTCAATTTCACAATATACCTCGATATGTATCGGCGTGCCCGATTGGTCAATACGCTCACATGAGCATGTATAAATAAACGTTTATGCATGGCAGCCGTGACGAACGCCGAAAGTGGTCAAAAATTATGCAATTTCAGGCTGAATTTGATATGTAAATGATTTAATTTTGTGTAACTTTAAAGTAAAAGTACGGTATACATCCTATACAGGTGGATGACCCAAGGAATTTTTTAATTGTTCATATTTTTGAACACTGGTATATGACCAAGAAGTGTTGTCGGTTCACATTGTTGAACCTGATAAAATAGGTCTTACTTCAACCAGTTTACGAGAAACTAAGATAAGGTTTCTCCCAGCTTTAAAGGGTTTTACGGAATAAAGCAATAGCATGTCCGAGCATTTAGTGTCAAGTTATAACCAGAGAATTTTCCAAGGTTTAGGAAAATTCTCTCTCTCACTCAAGCGATCAAGATAGATTCATAGCGATTCCGGCTTGATGGCAGGTACCGTCCGTGCCCCTCATTTATTTTTTATTTTGCTAATTAATAGCTCCTTTTAGGGTTTGGGTACCTGGATCGAATCCATGGTTCCTTCTGAGGGTTTTTATGAGCAAACTGAGGACACACCGTCATTGGTGTAGGCATGTTTCGATTTAAGAGGGGTTTTACCTGCACAGATGCATATAACATTTGCTCTGTGCATGGTACAATTTTGCCTGGTGCATGCAAATATTTGTGTTATTCAGCCCATTTTCTGAGAAAAACCCAGTTGTGCCTGTAACTTTTATTTTCTAATCGAACACTTGGTGTAGGGTTTGGGTTAAGGTGATGCAATAGTGCTGTGTCATGGCCTCTTGGAAACTACGTCAATGAGCTCACCGCTCCAGAGTTTTATCAAATCAACTGCGGTGCGATTGCACTTTGGGAAAAACGGCAGGGAGATCGATTTATTGACAACGCTTTGCCGCTTGGGTCTCTGCACGCGGCGATTCTGATATGATTGCAATATAGTGACGTAAATTTCCATCTTCAGAGTGCAAACTGCAAAGCGGCATACACATGCCATGACCTTCAGGGTATGTGAAAAACAACATAAGGCACTATAATTCACTTGTCATTTCAACCCCGGCCCCCTTTGGGGGGGGGGGAAAGGGGGGTCCCGGGACATAGCGGGGTAATGCCGGGACATAGCCTGGCAAGGTACAACCAGAGCATCAATGATGCAGTAGCCTATTAATAGATGCCATCAAAGACCACAACAGACATCCTTTAAAGTCCTTTATAATTAATTTATAAGAGAAATGGCAAATTAATACAAATTTTGTTTATGACTGGGTAAAAAAATTAGTCAATTCAGAAATAATTTGTTAAATTGTCAATCTTATACATTAATTTTTAATTTACAGACCGCACATGCACACACACATGTTAAAGTTTGTTGTGCAGACAGCACACAACAGACACCTACATTCCATACCAACTTACACTCATACATTTTTTCAATAGAAAACAATGTCCCAAAGTGAAAGGATAAATCCAAGGAAATCCATTTCTTATTTGTCCACATGTATTGGAATGTTAAATACCCTGCATCATATTCCAAACAAGGAATAGCCCTTAAAAAATGAAAGTGGAATGGGGAAGAAAGGTCAAGGAAGAAGATGAAAGAGCATGGCTGGTCTCCCGAATGAAATTTACTTCTAATCTTAATACACACACACAAAAAGTTTATATTGCAAAAGCTCTGAGTCGGCCTTTGTAATTAGGCTTAGTTGGATACCTTGAACACTTAACAGTAGGGTATGCATGAATTCAATGCTCATACCGCTTTGAAATTTTACTATCATCATACTTCAGAAAATAGTTACTAAGTTCCACGATGATGATGCAAGTGCCTTTCACATCCTCTCCATTGCTTTAATTTACATAAATTCTGCTTTAGTTAGTCGGCAACAAGTTATTGTTACTTCAGTTAGCCTTTTTCCAAGCTAACTTATAAGGTTACTATTTTGGTATAAATAAAGTCATAATCCCATAAACGTAACACTTCAACACGTTAATTTCATTGATTTACAGTGACCCTGCCTTTATTAGCTTTAAATTTATGTTTCTTGTGTGAGTAGGCATTACATATCTACATTTTGATCATTGAGACAAATATTTCATTGTAATACTTTGAGGTAACCTTTGCAGTTCTACATAGCCTACTTGAGTTTTCAAACAATGGCATCTACAGAACGGTTAAATAATAAACCTGCACCATGCTTTTGATCATGTTAATAATAACAGCTCTCAATAGAATACATTTTCCTCTAAAATGTGATTGATGTCCATAAAAGTACTTTATATGCTGATGTACTATTCATTAATCTTTGGGTTATTTCTCGGTTCAAATTCTGTTTAACTTGTTTATCTTTTAATTCTGTTAACGCTTCAAAGAGTAACAGGTCAGGACAAACTTTGGGTTTAACCTAACTAAAAACATTTCGCACAATTGCAATACACTTTTTCCAAGATCAAGTGGTAAATGAAATAGGTAGAGAAAATTCCTGTTTTCTATTTGATATAACAATAAACTATAGTGTGAAAAGACAAATGGCATCTAATAATGTTAAGTCATTGTTTTGTTTACACTATATCTAATTTGCCACATTAAATAATAAACATAATTTAACAAGAAGAGTCCTTAAAAGGACAATCTGCCCTAATGAATCTAGGTTCTGACTTAAAAAAAAAAAAAAGAAAAAAAAAAAAAAAAAAAAAAAAAATAGGGCTTGATTTTGCATATACCCGAACACTACTTTACAATAGGGTACATCAAAGATCTTTACCTCTTTGAATATTCCATCATACATACTTCTTAATAATACTATTATTCCAGGTGATAAATGGATGACAATTGTGTCTTCACAATTGCTAAAATTCCTATTAGGCCACAAGCTTTTGTTTTTCAGCTAGTCTTTGTCCAAGCTAACTTAAAAGGTTCCTTCTTTTTGTTCTTACCAGTATTTTATTAATCCACTGCATTTTAAAAGTCATAATCCCATGAACGCAACACATTTCAAACACATTGGCATTTCGTGAATCCACAACCTCATCCCCTTGACTTTTACCCAAGGATTGATATTTTTACATCATCTGCAGTTTGCCTAATCATACTTCAAATTCGATCTACTCTGGAAGTTTTAGTCCTTTTGTATTTGCTGCCGTACAAGGGGGGGGACAGAAATTATAACCACAGTGCCTCTGGGGCACCGCGATATAAACTGTTGGTTAATAACATCAAACTGCCTCATCAAAAAAGCAACTGAACTTTTGGAATTAACCTTTTCCTCGGGGAATATCTAATGACTCCTAACTTGTTCTTCTCTTAATTTGTTCCTTACTTTGCCTATAGTTTCACTTTCAATAACATTTATTGTCATGTCTAAGACTACATTATAATATTATGTGTTGTAATCACTCTTTGCAAATGGTGCTAATATCACAAACTAAATTATTTCTGAAGTCCATTGTCCAACCTTTGTATTGATACTGTGGGGTCATTTACAGGTCTGTCCCAAGGACATCACTTGTTTTGTCAACTGTCAACATATGAACTCGTGGGTTGATAACAGATTATTGTAAAATGGTCCTTTTATACATAATTACTAAAATACCATCAATGTCACGACTAATATACAACCGATTTCAACCATTGAACATCAAATTGGCTAAATTTTACCCCACTTTTATAACCAGACTAGGGTGTGTAACACTTTTATCCATAAAAATATTGAAAAAGCAAACATTTTCACATTCCAAGTAATATGTGACAAGCTACAAGGTTAGATGTAACATGCAAGTGCCCAAGAAATAAACAATGGTTGCATTTAAACCTTGCTTTTCATAAGTAGCAGAGGTTTTGACTAATCCCATAATACATTGCAATGATGCCCTATAATGTTCTGTACTAAACACATGTCAGTAATTTAAGGCAGTGTAAATAAGTTTAAGGAGCATAAAACCTTTCATGATTACAAAGTTTATAAAGTAACTCGTGTTTGTGTGTCAGGAATTGTTATAAAAGGCCAATTTATGTATTAGAAATGGGATTTTGTGGACACATGCCGGGATCACATGATATTATTGATGTGAAATGTATAAAAAAAACTGATGCATGTGGGAGGTACTAAATACACTCTGTGCATTCTAATGCCACTTATGATTGGCTTAAGTGAGGGAATTTGGGCTGTTTCAAGTTAACACAGTGGCAAGGTTAAAGATCATGCATATTACTGTTATTATAGTCCGCTTTTGGAACATATGCATGAACAAATTGCATTGGTGAATGAGACTTGCATAACTTAGCACTATCTTCAGAGCAACTGGGAATGTGTGTAAGTACACTTGTACAAGGGGCACATGGAACTTTAGACACTGGGAAGATATTGGTGGGAAACAATAACAACTACCCTTCGGGCAGAAAAAGGCCTAAGGGGCCTGATCATAATTTTTTTGTGACAAATACCATATCCGAGTATTCAATATTTTTTTATACTAATGTTTCTCCACACAATTCCCCAACCCAATATGTTTTCTGTGATGTTCTGTTGAATGAAAAGGTATCTGACAAAAGTATTGTTCAGCAAATATCACCCACAAATATAAGTCCTAAGAAAGATGAAAATTGGACTTGAACATATAACCACTGCTATTGAAAGCATAAAGTTGAAATGAAACCAGTATGGTCAAGGGAAAAACAAATTGTATATTACTTAGAGCTTATCCAGCCCCTGTTGTCAAAGCAAGGACAACCACAACTGTGAGAGTGCTAATTTAAGTTGATAACATAACTATCCATCTAGCTAGATTACTGCCAAATGGTTATCAAGACAGGGCTGCAAATGTGGCCTCTCTATTCCATCATTCATAATGCATGGCTTTCAACTTTAACACAGCATGTGGCTGGAGTACATTGTAGGACAACAAGCAATTTTCGCATAATCTTTGCCTACCAACACATTCATGCCAAAAAACACAAAAGCTGAACAAAATGCCCCAAACGCAACATCTGCTCAGAATTTTCAAAATCCCCTACATAATTGTCAAAGAAATGTCCATTACTTGCCTACCGGGCGAGTTTCAAAAGAATGTGGACAATACTGAGGACTAGTTTTATGAGAGAACATTGGGTTTCCTACTCAATTTGCGTACGTGATGACATAAGCTATATTATAGGCTATAAAAGTATTGCCCTGCAAGCCGCGGATGTTAGCCGGGGCCTTTGCGGAGGAAGGGGAAATGTATGTTAGCTTGTCCCTGCCCTGCCAGGACAATCATCGATGATAGCTGGACCCTAAAGTCGTGACATCATGATTGATTTTTTTGAGGAACAAATTTCTCTTAAAATTGCACGGATCGATTGTAGACCACCTTACCAAAAACATTTTCGAAGGTTTATTAATTGGACCAAACAAGTACAAAAGAAAAACTGAAAACCTTGTTTTGACTTGCCTGACTATCGTAATTTCCCCATAGAACAACAGTGCTTTGACTTTCTGTCGTGAACGACCAGAACAGAAAGTACTAATCATCATCTTATTGCCATAAAGACAGCGTATTTGGTTATTCACTTCAGGTGTGAGTAATTAATTGGAAAGCCTCCAAAAATGCCAAAAAAAAACCCGGATTCAAAAAAAATTGGGGGCGTTTTCTTTCTGGAAATCTCCTCATGTCTCTTTAAGCCGGGAGGTACAAAAAATTTTCCCGGCTCCGCCGGGAAATAAACGGGGACTTAAACGCAGGGTCACACCGATAAAACCAATATCACGTGGACCAGTATTGCCCGTCAAATCGTAGTATATCACCATTTTATATCTAGCTCTACCATGCAGTCCGATCTTCATGTTGTTGAAAGGCAAAGCTATACAAGTAGCCACACATCACGCACGTCGTCGCTGACGGTCGAGAATCAATAATCCGAGGATCGATATTTTCAACGAAAATCGCGTCAGAAAAAACATCAAAAAGCAACAGGAAATGTGAAAAAATTAATATCACAGAATTCACAAGAAATTACTTAGAAGTTGATTCATTTAATTCATTAAAATCACAGTAATTGTAGGTAGTTGCAAGCTACTTTGATATTTTGCTAAATGCCAGGAATCTTATCATTCATTGCATAAAACCGCGGGCCATTAATTAATGAAAATGAAAGTATTGAATCAACTATGGAAACAAATAAAATGCTCATGAAATTAGCTCAAAATACTTCTCGAACGGCCCGCATGTTCCGATATAAATCAAAATAAATGTAATCACGATTTCCGAACTTGTTTTGGCAGTGTTATTCCATTCAAATTTTCCATTTTATCGGGATCATTGGAAGTGGTTGAAAACGACGTGCCGTTCAGCCTGTTCCAGGTTTCCGCGTAATGTCAGCCTCAATTTTACCGCAAGGCGCGCCGAAGCTGAGGTTCCCCAGAGACGGGGTCTAAGATTTAGAGGAACGGGCCAGTGAAATTGAAGATTGCTCAATACAGTCTAAAAGTATAACAAATCTATTTTAATTGCACATAAATTTCCCTTTTTTTATTTGGAAATGTGAAGAAAGATTTAAGTAAAATGACACCATTTAATATAGATAGGTGGTGGTTTGATGGCTGGAATAAAGATCTTGGAATGGTTAACTTTTTAGTTCAAGCGAAACAATGTTTTCAAATCCAAATATTTACGAACGTGTCTTAATTTGAAAATTTACCCAAAATACCGTACTGTTTTCTCCTAATTTGGTACCCATTATTGCAACTTTAAATGAATTTAATTAAATAATAAACTTTCCTTTTTTCCAGGCCCCAGAAGATATAACTTGTCCAGATATATCATTATATTCGCCCTTTAAAAAAAATCCACAACCAGATCAGCCTGAAGAAGTTAAATTTCTTATTGAGAGACAACTCACTAGTACACATAAACAATTTCGCAAAAAATAAATACGAAAAGACTAAACCAAACCTTCGTACACGTAATCATGTGTAAATAAAACAGCGACGCAATGTTGCACTTTAGTGCGACTAGAGGGGGTTGAGGGGTAGTGTGTATAACTCCCAATATGCTTTAACATGTTGTCATTAACAGATGTTTGAGTTATGCAAAAACACATGGCATACCTTTCCCTTGACCTTAAATCAACTTTGTCAATCTCAAAATCCTCTAAATTGTAAGATATATCCGTTTTCACTATCAAACACAAGTTGACGATACTATATAATGCGATGACATATGTGAAAAAAACTTAAAAAAAGAATTAGAAAGTAAAAATGTTGAAGAAAGAAAATTGCGATACAAACCATCTGCATGAGAAAGGTGGGATCTCTGGAAAATGGATGGATTGTCTACTGTTTTCGACAAATTTGAAGATTAACTATTTCAAAAAGGTATTTATTATCTAAGGAACTTATATCAACTCGATTCTGAATTGCTTTTGATATTTTGTTAGTCTGCAGTCGGCCATAAGTTGGCTCTTGATATGGCCCGTCATTGCTGGTAACGGGCCAAAGGTATTGCATGTGGTTTTGCATAACTCCACATCTGCTAATGACAACCTGGTAGGCGAGCGGTCAAGCTTCAAAAAAGTGCTTTTATTTTCAAACGAGTAACCCCTCCCCTCGGTACAACAAAAACACAACCACTTTTATTCACAAAGGCCAATTATATAGGATTTATTAAACTGATGGTTGTGGTCAAAAAATTGGTGGCAGGGTGTTTTTTTTTACAAAACCAAAAAACAACAAAATAATAAGAATACAAAAAATAAAAAAAATAAATGATTTTTTATTTTAAATCCAAAAGCACAAAATTATGCTACATCAGTACCTTTTTTTTAGATCTACATTTTAAACATTGCCTAAAGGCCAGGCTGATATTTTTGCTGCACAAAATGCAGTTGAAGGAGTTATTTTTGGGGTCGGTTAGAAAGGTAATTTTATGCATAATCAACAAAGAGTAAATTTCCTTAAAGAAATGGACAAAAACACCACAATTGTATGTAGTAACATCATGATTTTATAGATTATTATTCTGAATATTGTGTGCAGTTGTCATACAGATTTGGCAGCATATTGAATACTAACAATGGCTTTAGAATGTGTTGTTTGCCATAAAAATGCCATTTTGGTGAACAATGAGGAAAATATTAATAACAAAAAAATATATTTTCTGCCCAAAACTGAAAGATTAAACAGTTGTAATGATTCACAAAAATAGTCTGGCTCAACAAATTGGTGAAATGGAAGAAAGGGAAATTTAGTTAAGAGTCCAATGTTTGGCCTGACTAAAAAAGCAAATAATAATGAAAAAAAAGCATTTTGCCAAAAAGTTATAGTTGATATACATGATTACTTTTTCGCCACAGCTACAAAACATGACATTCAGGCTTTCACTTATTATATCCCGCAAATTTTTGAAAGTTACCTAATTAGTACCCAGGGGCCGTTCCCCAAACTTGTATATTAAAATGCAAATTTTCTTAGTAAGTCAAAATAAATGAAATGTGTTTAAAATGCTCGAAAAATCCAAATGAGCATGACCCTACTGGAGAAAACTAACTTGTGATTTTTTTTCGGCATTACCGCATATGTGGTGTGTTTGTTAAGGTTTCAACGATTTGTAAGTTTTCTGTTTTTTTGACCTGGTTCAAGAAAAAAAAAGTTGTCCAAGAAGGCAATAAAAATAATTTCCGTTGTTGCGCATCATAGCTTTTCGACTAAAAATATCGCAAAGCTATTAGGGTCTTGGCATGTTGGAAGCTGAGAAACACACGGGTTACATTTTTTTTTCAGTAAAGAAAGGTTTCAAGACTTTCCTGTATCAGGATTGGTGTAACAGTGGTTCATCACACTTTTTGAGTCAATTCCAGAACCACAATTTGAAGCATTGTATATGTATTGGCTGTTTTTGGTTGTGTATGTGATTTGGTTGGCTGCTGAACAACTTTGATCCTTGCTATGGCCCTGTACTGCAGTGTTACGATTCTTTTCCATAATTTATTATTGTTAAAGTGTGCTACAATAAGAGTGTAGAAGCAAGATAAAAGGTTAATATGTCACACACAATTGAAAAGCATTATTAAATTTTAACAAATTGCATTCACTTAATTAACTTTAATTTCTCAGTGGTAGCTCCAAATTTAATATAGTGGGACCCAGTTTATTCAGGGAGGGGTAAGAGAAACATGGTAAGAAGGCATTCACCTAAATGTAAGGGGGGAAACAATAAAAAACGAAAATTGAGGGAAATTTATGAGGACACATGAAAGAATGGAGAAGGCAAAGAGGACAAGAAGAGGGGTTGGTCGCCCCTGGAAAGGAAAAGGGAAGGGGAGAATAAGGACCATTGTCCCAAATAGATCGTCATGAAAAACAAAATAGTCATGCTTTTTGCCAAATTGATCATACAATAGCTTCCATGGCATAGTAATTGGTCCAAAAATGCCAATTTTTTATTTTTTGAAATTAATATTTAATTTTTGCAATTTTAGGTGTGTGAGCATTCTTATAAAATCATTTTGATGAAATGTATTGATGAAAATGCTGTAAATTTGTA
>JAMKCH010018863.1:0-63838 GCA_023653785.1 Ophioderma brevispina
AAGTATTAGCAGAGTTTCCATCCAAGCATAGTGACATCCAGTTGTTCCACGTTAGTGACAGACAGTAAACATTGTCTTCCTATAGTGGACATTGTCATAGTTGTCAACACAGCTCCAACATTTTTCGTCCGATTGTGTATCGCCGTGCTCGGTTTCCGTATTTCGTGGCCTCTGATTTATCCAAGGATAAACAAGCTACAGCACGTTTTGGACTTTATATTTAGTCGACCATCCGAGCTTCGGGTAGTCATTAGGAAGCTGGTTTTCTTCATTCAGGACGGTCGTCCGTGACACGTCCCACTACTGGAAATAGTTTAAGTTTTAACGCTGAATATTCGCCATGACTCTTGCCAGTTCGGCATCTTAATTTAATCTCGCTGCAGCCCGCGTCGTCGCACACACCAGGTAGTAAGTTGAGTAGTTCATAAATTAACAACGTAGTATAGATAATCTTTGATTTTGATACTTAATCGATGTTTGTATGAGATTTTTTAAACACCATTAAAAAAATACTTTTGTTTTAAAATATTTGTAATCAAGTTCACAGTGTCTTGTCTAGTTATTCAGTAGTTGGAATTCGTAGTTGTGAGTGGTTGGCCTGGTCAAAGGTGACCGTAAAAGACCTCAAGTAGTACTCGTCAAACGGGGCGTACCCCCCCCCCCCAAAAGGACGTAGCGCGGCATTTCAGCAATTTCGCATCATGGGATTATTTTCCAACCAAATATTGTTTCCTTTCCGGGACCTTCTTCAATTAGTGATTCCTGAAAGTTTAGCTCCTGACATATATTGCATACAAACCACCATGAGCTACATATAGTAACTTTTTTATGAGTCATTTTAGAATGTCTACTGAGAAAGCGATACATAATATGAAGTATCAAGAACCAAGATCAAGCATTATTTTGCGCGATGAATGCATTCTTTCAAATCACGTGTTCTATCAACATGCCACATATTCGATGTGTTCAAAGGTCCCTGCCAGATCGCTAACATCCTCATCCCCAATTTACTTGAAGTGGTCACCATTTTGGTAAGAAAGCAAGCTACTATTTTTCTCATTTACCCAGTGTATTTAGAACAAAGGATGTTTGGTTGTAAGTTATTAGAGAAAATGTACCCCATTTGTGACCAATATTCATTTACAACAGTACTGGCTTACAAAATACGTTTTTTAGCTCTGGCATCAAAACAGATTGAAAAATCGGTGGCGAAACTTTACAGATGGGGTTTTGGATTGAAGGCCAATCTATTAAGAATGGAAGCTTCATATCCTTAATTTGGGCCACCACTTTAAGTTTATCCCATTCTGTGAAAAGTGGCACAATTGGTAATTTCAACCTCTTAAAATATTAGCCATAATCTTGGATTGCAACAACCAAATCGGTTGCTGTAAATGGTATTCAAAAGCCAAGACTTCTTTTACTTATGACATGTAAATTCATGTCACTATTTTATTTTTTTTCACCTCCAATGATAGTGGTTTTGCATGGTACCATTTCTTTTGTGGACACCCTGTAATTTATCTGGCTTTTCATCTACTGCAAATATCATTTCATATATGTATGCTGATGATATCAGCTAATATTAGTTTTTAATTCGAACGATCAAAATTCTATTACCTGTGCTCTGAACTGCCTCTCTGATGTATAAAGGCTATCAAGAACTGTATAACAACATATGGCTTAAAGCTAAATGATCAAAAGAACTGATTCATGGGTATTAAATTGCCTCATCTCAAACATTACATGTCTCCTGTTTCATTGCCTGTTGAAGACATGTGTTGAAGACACTTCCGTTCCATGTCTGCAAGTGACCATGTCCCCAAGGCCCAAGTGTCTTTGTGCGTAACCTGGGTCGTCATCTTTGACAAGCGCTGTCCATGTCACCTTTAATTGCTAATATCTCTGTCACCACCTTCCCGTGTAACATTTCTCAATCAGAGATTCCTGGAATTATGAACACTGTCATCTAATCACCCAGGCCATTTCTCCTGTAGACTTGAATTACTGTAATGGACTTCTTCTAAACTGATATTAAAAATTACATCCCCCAACGTCATAATCAGAACTGGGCATCAAACCTATTCTGTTGTGCTTGAAATGGGAGTCAATTCTTTCTTCATCAGTTCCATTGGTTACCCAAGGAGAATAGAATCATCTTTAAGATCATGGTGCTTGTCTACAAATGTCTCCATGGATTGACTCCTGTTCTGGGCTACACTTGTCTGCAGACTCTTCTAGCTCAACAAAACTATCAGACCTTTGAAATCGGTCTGCTCCCTGCTTCTGGAATGGTCTGCATCAGAGAGGCTCATAGTGTATCATCATTTAAGAATCAATTGAAAGCACATTATATCCAGCTTAAATGGTCATTGTTATTTTTCCTTTTGCTTGCTTTCACATTTTGTTGTGTTTAGTTTCTACAGTGCTGCGCTCTTTATGTAGCAGCGTATGTATGTGTATGTATCAACCACAACTACAGAGATAAGGAGCAAGGAGATAGGATTCCAGTAGTTGTTAGGAACTCCTTTGTGGACCCATCCATGGTCTTCACATTTGGGTTATCATACATGATGGCAATTGCCTTGACAGTCATCTGGGACACCGTAGTTGGTGAGAATATGCAGCATTACATCCCTGTTTACACTGTCAAAAGCCTTGGAAAAATCTACAAACACAAACACAATTGAGGCTTTTCTCTTGGAAATTCTCAACTCTTCTATGATCTTTCTGAGGGCAAGTATCTGGGGTAGTGTTGATCTGCCTTTGCAAAAACCATTCTGGTTCCGCCTGAGAATGGGATCTATGTGAGGAGTGATTCTGTTCTAGTTATGGTTGATTACATCCTCAGACAGTCTTGACATCATGAACGACAAAGGACTCACCATCAAACCCAAGCGTTCCATCAATAAATCTATAAGCCTGCGGCGTAAGCGTTCTATTTGAGAAAATTATTATTTCTGTAAATTTATAGGCCTGCGGAGGACCTTCTTAAAAGAAATGATTAATTCAGTAAATATATAGGCCTGCAGCTCAATCCTCTTACCTAAGAAATAAGTTCAGTAAATTTATAGACCTGCGGCACAATCCTTTTAGCTAAGTAATGACTATTTCAGTAAATTTATAGGCCTGCGGCGCAACCCTCTTGGCTAAGAAATGATGAGTTCAGTAAATCTATAGAACTGTGGCACAATCATCTTAGCTAAGAAATGGTTAGTTCAGTAAATTTATAGGCCTGAGGTGCATCTTTCTTAGCTGAAAAAATGGTAAAATAGGCCTGCGGCATAACTCTATAGCTGAGAAATTATAATTTATACACCTACAGTGCAATCCTCTTTTGTTTCTATGGTTTATGGAAATTGAGTTAAACTTAAACCCTCGTCTTGCCAAGCATTGTGGGGGGGGGGGGTTACCACCCCCACGGGAGATCATTATAAACAAGGGGGTGAAACCCATTCAAAACCAGTCGTCCGTGCTGGGCGCTGACATTTTGAATATTGCACGGAATAATTATTAGTTTGGGTGCTTGTATACACACATAATGTCAATTCGATACAAACAATCCGCCAAAATATCAGTTGTTGGATGTTGGGTGCTATTGGGTGGTTAAATGTTGTCCTACCCATGGCCACACAACGAATGAAATGACACGTCAGTCGTCTTGATTTAAATAAACCGCCTCAATGAATACATCTTTTCACCTAAGCGCGCATTGCATTATGAGAAAAAAAGTGTATCTGAGCACAATGATCCAGGTACACTATTATTACACCTGGCCACCTCGAACACCTACATCAATTTGTATCACTACCGATTAGTGTATATGCAAAGCGGCACCCACAGTATGTGGAAGAAGCGGAGGCAGCCATTGCTTTCTATTGTTGGTACTCTACGTTTCTTTGTGGTCGGCAAAACATGCGAGACGATGATTTCTAAAGATACTTAACGTTTTACCTCTCTATCTATATAGAACCTCTTTTGATTATAAAAGCAGCCATGCTGATAACAGTGCATAGGTCTAGTCATCTTTACAATTGCTACCAAAACAAGCACCAACATACCTAATATGGCATAACAATGAAATCATAAAAGTCCAGGCCTAAAGCAAAATTTGATTTTCCACAGAAAATAGGCGGGAAAAATCCAATTTTGACGCTTAAAGAGTAGGAATAAGGTTTTCATGCAAGTTTTCAGCTCTAACAAAGCAAATGACAGTTCTATTACAAAACAGAGGTTTTAGAGCCATACTGTGCAGGAAATTTTTTAAAAATGGACATTAAATATTTCTTGGATGGCAAACCCACCCCCTCTTAACCTTCACCTTTGATGGCATACTGAAACTCCGGACAGTAGTACCCTCACATTTAAATGACCGGAAGAAAAGAGTACCCAGAACCTTTTTTTTAACAAAAACGTTTGGTCTTTACACGTGGAAAAAGTCACTGGGGGTGTTAACCACCCCTTGTTAAGACGTTTATTATAGCAAACGGCTGAAAGAAAAAACGCAAATCCCCGTAACCCCTTTTTCAATAAGAACCACCCGGGGCTGAAAATGATCTACAGTTTACTTTTAGGGCCTATTTGCTAGCCCTAGCTTTACTGTTTTAAACCAGACTATTTTTAAACACACCTGGCCTAATGCCGGGGTGGGGGAATAACATGCCCAAATCAATGATTGCAATTGTTACCAGATGACTAGTTTAACTTAAGTTTTCTATCTATTCAGTGGTGCCAAAAGTACCAAGTCAATTCCCAATAGGTGACTTGCTGCTGAAGTTCAATTGAACGTGACACCCTCGCAATAAATATTACTTGGTTATTTCATGCAAGTTTAACGGAGTTTTTTGTGCTTTTGCTTTTTTGTTTGTTCGTGTAGTGTTTGTTCTGTATTTTTGGGCTAAAAGGACAAAGCATTAAACAATAAGTGCCTAAGGGTGTTTCAACTCACGTTGGCCACCTAAGGGGTCCCCCCAAGGGAGACAACTTGAGGGTCCTAAGAAAAGGCCAAAGTGCAGTATAAAGTGATGTTATTACTTGAAAATAGAGGGGCCAACCATTGCTTCAAATGCGTCAAAATAATAGATAAAAAAATGGAACAAGACGACCATGCCCCCACCACCACCCCCGGTCTGTTCTGTACGCTACTGCACATAAGTTCAATAATATGAGGAAAATATTAAAATAATCTAACATTTAATTTACACACTGAACGTTATGGACAGTTTCACTCCAATATTACCCCAACTGTGATGCCTACTCTATTCCCATGGTAATGGATCATGTTTTAGCTCAATTTGTGCTACCCCCCCCCCCCCCCCCCCCCCATGGTGATCTACTTACTTTAAAATTATTTATGACACAAACAATGATTATACTTATAACACAAAGCATTGATGCTACTCTATACCCCCAGGTAATAGATATTGTTTTAGCTCAATTTGTGCAGATGTTTATGAAAATGAATGGAATATCTTTTGAGATCACTTTTACAATATTGGTTTAAGCATTTTAAATTACTGGGAGTCTCATGGATAGATGGTATTTATCTCAAATTTTGTGGATTCACCCAACCCCCCCCCCCCCCCATGGTGATCTACATTACCTTTAAAATTATTTATTACAAATCATGATAGGTGCATATCTAAACACATGCTTCCTAACTTATAACACAAAGCATTGGAAGTTGTACTATCTAAAAAGATGCTAAAACAGTGTCATTTCATTTATGGTGATTTTTCATAGGAGGTCCTTTCCCACTCATAACTCAGACTGTACAACCTTTATATTTTGCATCAGCAGTTTCGTATTCCTGAGATTTCAAGCTTCATTTTGATATTATGATTTCCACTTGTTCAAATTAGGTCACCGGTTTCTCGAAAAATAGAGGGTTTCGCTCTTACTGCAGCACTATTTCCTATGTCATCTTGTAATCACTTACAAACCCAAAACCACCAGTTCCATTTATAAATTTTATCAGTTTACCACATCGCCAAAACTGTACTAACAAATTGGGCAAGCTCTCTTTTTCAAACAAACTTGGAAAAAACTTACGCAAGACCAGTGTGTCCACATTATTTCATCACTACTCTACAGCACTTTGTAGCCTGACTGAATTTATTTATTGCAACTGCTATGACTTATTGCAACTGTTATGGGAGGAGCTTCAGTGGTTCACGACCACTTATTCCATCACAATCTTCCCTGAGTCTTAAATTAATGTTGCTTCCCGCTTTCTGCTTCTTCTTGTTCTTTAGCTACCGCACTGGGTGGAGGACCCTTTGTGGTTCGAGAACTGCCTTTAGCGAAGCGGCATACAAAATGTATACTTAACACATCGTGCATTTAGTGATAAAAGTAAGGGATTTTGTATATAAGCAGAGTAATATATACTTAAAATATTGAGATCATGAGCCACTTCATTTTTTACCTCTGACGGGTTTGGCAGCCATCTTTCAAAATGGCCGCTAAAAGTTGCTTTTCACTGATTATCACATGCATACGCTTTCAAAATGCTGGTGACATGATGGCTAAAATGTTATTTTAATGGCCTGAAAGTGTTAAGAGGACATTTTAAAGTGACAACAAGGTTTATGGAGATAAAGGGGTAATTTTAAATCAAACATTCATCTTTCAAAATGGCCGCCAAAAGCATTTTATTTGGTTATTTAAAGATATTACATACAGATCACGTATAAAACTACTTTCAAATAATAGTTTTGTGTATTGCTAAGTAACCGTCACAGACATTACTCAAGAAGTAAAACATACTGCATGTTTTAGCCTGTAACAGCTATTTTTAAATTGGCAACCATATACTGATTGTCATACGTTTTGAACTCAACATCTAAAAGGGGTAGAGGCGTCACACTTTTCAATACAAACTTTCGTTTTCTTACATCTTTGTAAGTACAGAATAGTAAACTTGCGTCATCCCCGGCAAGATGACAGCCTGGAACATGACCTCCGGTGACCTTTGTCCATGACCTTTGACATCATGCACATATAAATGAACCCCTATTGCACCTCAACCGAGTCAACACCAAGTCTGGTTTAAATCGGACAAACTTTTCGACCAAGAATTGAAAAACGAAAACCTAACCAAACTGGAACACACACACGGACATGCGCGCTATCGCAAAATCCCTCAACTGCTTTAAGGAGTGTGGTCTCCGACGGTTACCATCTGGAATTCACGGCTCCTCCTCCCCGTCATTCTGTCAAGAGGGTCACGCGGCTCTCCGCAGATCCAAGCGTCAGGTCCTGCTTCAACCTTTGTATCTATCTGGACGATTGGTTGATCTACAGCCCGACGAGGGACCTCGCTCTCGCCCACACCAAGTGGGTGGTGCAGGAGGTCACGAAGTTGGGGTTCATCGTGAACCTATCGAAATCCAACTTCGTCGTGTATTCCAAACGAGGGAGCGTGTAGCCAATGTCACTCAATGCGCTACGCTCCTTTCCGGGGTCAGCCAAGCTCGTGCTTTGGCTTGGCTCCAGGTTCTGTTAGTCATGGCCAGCCTTGTGGACATCGTGCCTTACTGTCGGCATCGTATGCGCCCAATCCAGCTGCACCTTCTGGCACACTATCGCCCGTCCACGTAGACCACCTGGTTCCGATGACTGCGATCGTGAGGGACGCTCTATCCTGGTGGAGGTTGCCCAGCAATCTCCTCCGGGGCGTGGAGTTCCCTCCATCCCAGCCCAGCCTGATCCTGACCACAGATGCATCGGGTCGGGGCTGGGGCGGTCACATTCGGGACGAGACAGTTTCGGGTCGCTGGTCGGCCGCAGATCAGTCTCTTCACATCAATGTCATGGAATTGAAGGCAGTGATTCTATCTTTGGATCATTTACAGGACTTGGTGGCCGGTTGCAAGGTCCTCATCAGATCCGACAACACCACGGTGGTGTCGTACATCAACCGGCAGGGTGGAACGAGGTCTCCTCTCTTTGCCTCTACACGAGACAACTAATCGAGTGGTGCATAGAGATGGAGATCACGTTAACGGCTGTCCACATACCGGGCGTTTACACTGCGGATTGCCTATCCAGGGGCGGGACCACGTTTGTGGAGTGGCCCCTGTCTCATCGGTTAGCTCGTCGGATCTTCCGGGTGTTCGATCGCCCGTCGATAGATCTGTTCAAATCCACCAGAAATGCCAAGCCTCCGACGTACTGCTCCCTGCGACGCGATCCCGGAGCGTGGGCGTCGGATGCTCTCTCTCTCTGGACTGGTCGGGGATGAAGGCTTACGCCTTCTCCCGATCCCACTCATCCCACGAGTGGTAGACATGGTAGGAAGGGTCAACTGCGTGGCCCCCTTCTGGCCTCGTCAGTCGTGGTTTCGTCCGCTGGTGAACCTGCTTGCAGGGACATCGCGGACGCTCCCGCGGGACTCTCGTGTCCTGTGGGACTCAACTGCGGATGCCCAGACGAGTCTGGCGACGCTTTCTCTGACAGCGTGGTCGCTGTCAGGAAACGCTTCCAGACGCAAGGCCTTTCTCGTGACGCTGCCGATCTGGCGGCCAGGGGCTGGCGAAGGTCCACACATGTCACTTAATTATTTTGGACGGTGGCGGGTCTTGTGGTGCAGGACTAACTAAAATTTCGCGGTTCTCGGCTTTCGCGCTCGCTATATTCAAAGAATATAAGCTGTGGGCCGCCCCATGAAAAAACTTAACAATTTTTGACACACACATCCATACAAACACACATACATACACACGCACAACGGATTGCTAAGTGGTCCTGCCAGCTATAGCTGGCGGCCCACAAAAACAAATAGTCCGGCCACTGCCTCTGTTCACCAGCTCGCAGACTTCCTGAATTCTTTATTCAGTAGTGGCCTAGACACGAACACAATCAAGAATTACAGGTCGGCGGTTCAATTCTATCAACGAGGTACGGCCCATGGGGCTGTTCTGAAAGGTGATGAATCCTTGAACCGCTTTCTACTTGGCATGTTTAACACCAGGCCGCCTTCGAGGCCAGTTATGGCTGGGTGGGATTTGCCAACCGCCCTACGGAGTTTGACTGGCGTGCCGTACGAGCCGATGGGCTCCGCCAGTCTGGCTGCCGTTATATCTGAAACTAATTTCCTACTGGCAATTGCGTCAGGCCGTCGCGCCTCCGAACTGCATGCATTGTCGGTGGGGAAGTTCATAGTTTTCGGACGTTTCGTTGCCACTCTCCGCCCGGGTTTTCTCCAGAAAAATGAACGACCTGGCTTCAGGGCTCCACCACTTTTCTTTACCGGATATGTCGGTGTTTCTTCTGTGAGGGAGGACCGACTTTGCTGTCCTGTAAGAACACTCAAATATTACCTCTTCCGTACAAAGGCCCTTCGTGGTAGGGTAGAGCAGCTGTTTGTGATAACATGACCTCCGCATACGGCTGCTTTCAAAGAAACTCTGGCACGATGGGTCTGCGAGGTTATCAATCAGGCCAATGCGGTGAACGTGCGGTGAAATTTAAGCTTGTTATTTAAAATTGTCATTTTGGCGGCCATCTTGGAAAATGGCCGACAGGGACACATATTGCAATGGCCTGTGATTGGACAAACATTGTAACATGCATTTAGCATATTTTTATGACCAGTATAGACATAAAAGGCAGTTGTTGAAATATTAGCAAAATATGCCTAAAATTGTCATTTTGGCGGCCATCTTGGAAAATGGCCTACGGGGGTGCAAATTGCGATGGCTCATGATCTTAATCTGTTCGTATTCCTTTTCTCTACATCTGTGCCAAATATCATGCTTTTATCACAAAATGCACGATAGGTTAGCTATGCCGCCTCGCTGCTTGTGCTAAATTTAAGCTTGTTATTGCCTTTACAACTTTTTTGTGGGCTTGTCTGTGTGTATGTATGTGTCACTAAAATTTTAATTTTTTTATGGAGCCCCCATGCACAGCTTATATTCTTTGAATAGAGTGAGCACGAAAGATGAGAACCGCAAAATTTTAGTTGTTTAACTTTTCGACAAACAGCTTGAGCATAGATAAGGTCAAGCGCGCAATTTAACTACATTTTTCCCTATTTTTGACCGCATTTGACCTTTGACCAATGCCACATGACCCTCCTCCGAACTCATCCGCCGCCTACTTGAGTGACATCAATGGTGCGAAGATGGACACCCATACTTGCTCCAATCAAAAGATATCGTGTTGACATTGTTTATTATAGTGCAATCAAAAGATATCGTGTTGACATTGTTTATTATAGTGATTTAACCCTAATTTTTACCACATTTGATCCTATTTTTGACCACATTTGACCTTTGACCCATGTCACATGACCCACTTTGTATTCCACCCACCACCTACTTGAGATACATCTATGTTGCGAAGATGGACATCCACACTTGCTTTGTTCCAAAGATATCGCGTGGGACGCGCATACACACACGGAAGGCTAGCATTTCTATAGTCCCCCTTCGCCAACAAAAGTTGGCGGGGGACCAATTAAAAGGATAAAATAATTGGGCTGTCATTTAGTTCAATTGCTGTATCTAAAGACTTTAATTAAATCACATTAAAACATTCTAGCCAAGCAACTTAGAATGAATTACCAAAATATCAAACCTATTACTGACTGCATTCACACACTTCGTTTTCTTTTGATAGGTGATAACATTTTTGTGTTGAGGGCACGTACATGTAGCACAATGAGATGCACGCAAGTATTGCCTGTTTTGCATGCTCTATGATGAAGCAGAAATTGTTGAAGTGGTAGAAGGAAAGGGGTCAGTAGTTTTGTATTAAAGGTTGATCTAAACTCACAAAATCCTGGCTATCGTCTCATTTGACCTTTGACTGGCCATGTAATCCATGCAATCTTTTCTAGCAGACATCCCTTGTTATTGAAGTTTTGTACAAATCAGCTACATACTGTGGGCAAACTTATCCCAAATACAATGGTCTTTTCCTCATGTAACCTGTTACATATAGTCCACAAATTATGTTCTGCATAAGGGTCCTTGTAACCAAGTTACATGTCAATCTTAATTCAGACACACCTGGCATGCCTGGAAATACAATATTAAACTTTAATCATATCTAACCTGTGTACAGTTGAAATCGCTTGATTAAGTAGCAGGATATATGAGCCCAAATAATCACATGTGACCTGTGACAAGTGAACTTTGACCCCATTATGCAAGTCTCAACAAAGATCCTCAAATAAATAAATTGCTAATGTAGTGATTGGTTGAATATTTTTTTACTCTGTAAATGGTTTAATCTTCATCTACTCCTTAGATTGGTCAATGTTATTACATCTTAATGGTCAACTTTCCAAATGCATTTACGAACAAAAGATAATGCAAGTCACATTTCACTATGCCAAGAAATAGATTTATTACACATGGCTTATTTTACCTCTCTCTAGGTGTTAAGTGCTCATCATTACATTCTGTTAGGCAACCAGCAATGCAGATCTGTGCAGTGAATTGAATTACTGACTAAATAATGTTCAGCCTATTCAAATATGAAACAGATACAAAAGAAAACCAGTGGTTTTAGTATCACATGGCATTAGCTACACAAGTAAAATTCTGTTTTCCTTATTTACTCATACATTTTAATGCAGTGTAGTGTGTAACAGCAACTTACTAATTTCTCAGAATTGTGCATACATTTAACGTTTGGAAACATTCAAAGCATTTATCACCTGTTCCAACCCATGAATGCAATTTGAATAGATCAAAACTCCTCATTCTTCAGTAGAGGTGCAATAAATGCACTAAACATTAGTAACCATTGGCATTATGAAATCAGGACATTTGGCCAGATTACATTATACCTATGCGATGTCATTCCATTGACAGAATAAAGCACATGGAACAGAGTAGAAGCAAAGGGTAATATGCCAAATATTCCCAAATATTTGCTTCAAAAGGCACGCGGTAGTTTTTTTGACCACCACCCATGCTCCAGGAGCAGGTCTCCCTCGCTAAACTCAAAGGGCAGCTATTGATCTTTTTTGGATTTTTTTCCCTCTAACCTGAAAAAATAATGACAATTTTATATATTTTAAAAGCAGTAGCAAGATTCGAACCCGAGACCACTATATCATGAGGTCAGCTACCTAAACACAAGACCAGCGAGGATTGGTTTGTCGGATTTGCAATTCTCATCCTTGATAACATTTACAGAATAAATCGCTACTGCTATTGTGGTCAGCACTCAATATAATAAACAGCTCCGCTCTGGAACGGTTGCCACAACCTATGCTCCAGGAGCATGAGTGTTGGTCAAAATCTCACTTGCGCTTCAAAAGAGTATAAAAAAGCCAGCAAAAATGAATTTCATCTAGTATAGTACATATTCTATTAATTTACTGTAGAAGTATATGGAGCATGATTGCAACATATTGCATGGGACAAGTCTACTGTAAAGAGTAATAAATTGAACCCTTTGCATAACACATTACATAAGCACCACCAATAGTTTATACACCTTGCTTATGTAACTAATTTGGCTGTTTCCCCACCTGTTATCTAACAGAAAACCTGGGACTCGTTTAAGGTGGTATATATCAGAAATTATGGAGTCTCAGTGAGATTCATAACAACTTCCTACTACCACCTACTTTATTAAGAAGCATATGGCGAGAGGTACTTCATATTCTTTTACATATTAATTAGCTAATGTTCATATTAAATTAGTGATGCTGCAATGTTTTTGAAAAAAAAATGTAGCATAACTTCTATAGTACAAAACTGGTTGAGGTTTCAAATGAAAGCACTTTCAAAGTTCTGTTATCAACCACATTCCAGATAATTACATGTAGGAGCTAGGTCAATATGTTACGTGTGAAAATCAGAATATGAAAAGTGACCCTTCTGTACAGGTGAGTCAAAAAAAACTTGACCCGGATTGTGTCCGCCATTTTAAGTTTTTAAATAATATATATATAACGTATGTGATATCATCGGAAAGCCTATTTCATTATCTTTAATTTGCTGCAAAGATAATTCCAATCGGTTAAGTATAGGCCGAGCTACAGTCTTTGGAATCAAGTAGTCCGGTTTTCACCTATCCACGGATTCCCATTTGAATGCACGGCGCGCGACTAAGCAAATGTGATTCCGTGGACAGTGCAGAAAACCGACTGCTGGATTCAAACGACTGTAACTCGGTCTATACCTAACCGATCTTTGCAGCAAATTAAAGATAATGAACTAAGCTTTCAGATGATATCACATACGTTAGATATATGTTACTTGAAAATTCAAAATGGCGGACACAATCAGGGTCAAGTTTTTTTTGACTCACCCTGTATCATGCTCAGTGATAAATCGGCAAAGTCTAAACAAATTCAATTTAGGCATTCTGACCATATATCAGGTCAATAGAGGGTGTAGTTTTGCTTCTATACATTTTCTGGACATTGGTGAAGATGTGAAATGGGAGAAAAAGACTTTCAAGTTCTAATTTTACTTCAAAGCTGTAATTTGAGAAAACTGCAGTGAATACTGTAAATGAATTCTGTTATCAATCTCCCATGCCTGGGTTATACACAACCCCTTCCTTAATGTAATCTACATTTTAGGGTCTAATCCCCAATATACCAGCTTAAATTTTGTGAGGTCAAAGGAAAAAAAGTTTTGCTTTTTGGTAGCCGAAACATTTTTTAAAGAATTTTTACCAGAATGCCTGTATTTAAATAATTTTCAATTTTCAATCTGGGAGGCATTTTTTGTTTAGAAAATGTGCACGACCTAATGACCCGCCAACTGGAAACAAACTTTTTTTTGGCCTATTCATCCCTGACCTTTACTCTTGCACTTTTAAGTGCACTTGAGGTGCAGTGTGTGTGACATTAAAATGTGTCACACACCACTGTACCTCAAAGTCCCATGCAAGCAGCAAGACAGTGTGCACCTAATGCTTCACTATAAAGTTTGCATATTGCAGTGTGCCTTACCTACTATATACAGCTTTAAGTAGCAAATCTTTCCTGGATGTTTTAAAGGTGCAACAAGCAATTTCATATCAGGCGTCTCTTAAAAATGGAAAGCCCTGATTTTTGCACTGATGTAAAGCTTTTCATGAAAAATATCCCCATTGAAAGGATTTATCTGAAAAAAATTATTTCTTTGGAACAAAAAAATGTGAAATTTCTAATTTCCTATGCGGGGAGCGGGCTGACGTCACATCGCGGTGAAAACAAGGGGGAAGCCCAGGGAATCCCTGAATCGCGGTGAAAACAAACTGCGCAAATTGCTTCTTTAAGTTCACTGCACATCGTATGACACTATGCGTGCAGCGTGCATTGAATTACGCACGTTGTTGCCATGCCATTGCCAAGCAGATTTTGTTGAACTCCAGGATGTCCGCTCCCGGCTATTGGAACAAATACAAAATTCAGCCAATGTTTTATACTGAAATATATAGGAAAATAAAAATTACCTTTTGTTTTTCACTTTCAAGACATTCTGTAGCCAAATACAAGGTAAGAGCTAGATTTACTGAACGTCTATATGATAACCAAATATGGATGCCTCAAAATATCTCATTGCACCTTTAATGCAAATGAAGTGATAAAGGTCACTCAATAAGCTCATTTGCATAGAGTACGCACAAGAGTTCCTATCACACAGCTGACCCGTATAGGGGAATTCTTACACACATGTGAAGCTTCTTGCAATTTCATTGTTACTGCCCCTGTTTGTATGGGAGAAAAGATACACTACTTGTGCGTACCACGTTATGTTTAGTTTTGTTTTAGTTTATTTTGCGCGTGTTACTGCTTTTTACTTCACATGCGTTAGTATTTATGTTGCTTAAGTGCGTTGGCATTCATGGATTCTTCGATTCTTTTAGTGGGTACTGGCATTTTCTTTTGTCACTTTTAGACCCTATAATGACAAAATAGGTTATTGCCTCATATGTTTAAGAATGAGAATAAAGGTATTGTTTTTAGCCTCTGTCATGTATCTGTTGTGTAATATTAACATGGGACGATAGCATTTTTTGCGCCTAACTCAGCCTGCGACCTTGTTGTACTTCTTAAAATAATGCTATCACAACAGATAGAACAGATACATTGACAGCGGCTAAAAACAATACCTTTATTTCTTTAATTATTAACTTCAGAATTATTAACACTGACTGTATTTGCTAATAATAATTCAATAGTCCACTACTGTGGGCCTGAAGAAGTTAGAATATGCTTAAACTATTAACTATACAAGATTGAGACTGAGTAAATATAACAAGTATTATTTGACAATGTTCAGCAATACCCAAGATGCAGAAGAATTTTTCAATTGGCCGTTTCCAAGACTAGTTAAAAAAAACCAGACATTTGTTAACAAAGGCCACAAAAACAGTGTAATGATCCTCAAAGGGGCATTTTGTGATCCACAGCCTCATTCCTCCGATTGCCTCAAAAGTTTCCATTGTTGCATTATCTGAACCATATTGGTTGGTACGCGTTGCTTGCAGGTTCCATCGTCTCTACAAGAAATTTGCAAAAACAAATTCCCTTTCTGTATAGGTCAGAAATTACAACACGGTAGCCTTTGGAACACTGACACTAACATTTGCTCATAATACCAAAATACAAGATCAGAATCAACTAATTTTGGAAATAGGTTATTCTGAAAGATTATCAAGTAAACCGTAAAGCAGAGGACGCTATCACAAAATGCAACCCTCTTATCATTGATCAGGCATTGCCAATACTGCTGCTGATGACATCACACATGGTTGTATGGCTAAACCCTTTGCTAGACTTGGGAGTGCAGACTATATATTTTTATATCTACAGGTTACAAAAGATATGACATTTACCTTTCAATATAATGTACCCAATTTACCAGAAAACCACCACCACCCCACCACTTTTCTTCAATGAAAGTGGCTACTAGACATAACTGGTATGTGAACTCAATAAAATAACAAGCGAGCAATAAACAACCGCATAGTTCAATCACAAATACATTAATTACACATCTTGGATGTCACATATTGTCTACAAAATGAACAATTACATAATGATCAATTCCAAAATAACTTGTATTTATCATCTGCATAAATATTTACAATCTACCTAAGTATTTTACACATACTTTAGTTTTACAAAATAAAGTCTTAGATTTCAAATCTTTTGTTGCAAAATCATACAATACATGACAACATGTATCCATTATTTTTACTTAAACCATGCATAAACAGTATTCCTCAACTCTATGAAGTAATGAGGTTAACAAAATATACAATAGATTTTAGTAAGTTTTTGACATATATTGCAATATTTAATTTGATAAAAAGGCCTAAAGCTCTTAAGGCTTCTAAACTGAACACAAAAAGATACTCATAATTTTTCACCAGGTCATATCTTTAAAAAGAGCAAGGTAGAGAGGAACAATCTCCCCAAGACAGCATAAGCAGCCTGGTGAACAGCATGCGTAGCAGATGCACTGAATGCTTCCAAGCACATGGTGGACACACATACTATTGATAGATATCACCATCATTTCATTATGCTTTGAAATTTCCAGGCCCATGACATCTGAAACAGCACGTGGTTTCATGTCAGTGCATTTCACTGTTGTGTCAGTTTTGCAACTGCTTGCATTGACATGTTTTTGGGTAGACGTTTCATATAGAATTCCCATTGATGCAAATGAGGTATTGGCATTCATTCCGTCAAGCACTACTGCACAACGTCATACAGCGCATGACGGAACCAATTGTAATACCTCATTTGCATCAATGGACTTCTATATGAAACGTCTCCCTGTTTTTAGAGTAGAGTATTGAAGTAATCCTGTGTGCAATTTTGGTTCATTTTAATGGGCAGGATTTTAAGATATGACCTGGTGAAAAATTTTAAGTTTCTTTTTGTGTTCAGTTTAGATTGAGATGTTGGTGATCGGTTACATTTTTTCCTTTTTTTTATAACTTTCAGCTAGAATACACCCAAAAAGGTGCATTTGCAGCAAATGCTTTTCTAAAGTATTCTTTTTTGTAATTGGGTACCTTCTCTGGCCAAAATTCTAAACAAACTTTGAATTCTGGCACTTTTTTATGTGCAAGTCAGAAAGGGGGGGGCAATACAAACAGTTTTGTTTAATCCTAATCACAAGCATATCTAGAAGTTGGCACCACAGTGGGCATGACATTGTAGCTACTCCTATTTCTCACGTAAATCACATTGAAGGTGTGGCTTTATGTGTTCTAGAGGGGCAATTTGTCCCTTTAATTTTCTTTGAAACATCCCAGGGGCCACACTCTACTCCAACTCCTAAATATGCAATGATAATCCTTTTAAGTACAGTAAACCGCAAATCAGTTTTATTAGGCCTAAAATAAATTTCAGATATTATAGTTCAATTAATGCCTAATAGTTTATTCAATCTGATTATCTCCCAAGCATGCCAAATGCAGTTATGTTTACGTTTTCAAAAAAATAATGCAATTGACATGACCTCTGCAAAAAGAAACGTTACACACATAGGTAAAATGAATTCACTAGTCAAACAATACAAGTATTAGTTGTGTAGTTTCAATACCTATTTCCTCCTTGATATACAGATACATTTCACATTGACTCAATTTATAAAAATTAAACATTGACTTTCAGTTTAGTAATTTACCTTACCCTTAATCCATACAAATACAGTGTGATCCAATCCATATATACTGGATCGTAACCCATTTAACAATACACAGGAAAAACATGATCTGTTACAATATGTTGAACATTATAAACTATTTAAGTTCAACAATAACTTTGCAATCAAACATGCTATAAAGCCTGGGAAATTAATAATATTATCAAGGGTTTTCTGAAGTTTCAAATGTACATTTAAAGCCCACAAGTCTGTAAGTAGGGTTTACAAACTGACAAATTGATATGAATGATGAAAAATCCATTGTAGGTGTGGAAAACCCAGGATAATATAATCTAGTATATATGAAGTGATAACTACACTTGAATGGTTAAAATTGGGACAGCAGTCCCAAATAGGTCATCCCATTATAAGTAGATAAGATGACCATTTGCAGAAGTTCACCTACCCCTAGTGACCCAACATGAACATATATAGACTTAATCCTTCACAACATACCTCATTGAAGTCACTGTGTGAAAGTAGGCAAGAAAAGTTAAACCAAATACCAAATCCCATATGCACCAATTAGCTTTTGGAGTATGGCAGACGCAATAGGGTGTAGTTCAATTTGGCTCACAGATTTAGAAAAAAGGAGATAGGCGATTTTCCTGAAAAAGTTTAACCAGATTTGAGGTGCCCAAAAGTATTATGAGTATACGCACTTAGTGATCATAGTTTTGGGCACAACCATATTTAGTTTGCATATTGTCGTATTTGGAAAATCAAATGCATTTTTATGAGACGCGCAAGAATTTTAGGTTCATTGCATTTATCAAGTGAAAACTGATGCCACATGCTGTCACTCTGTCACAAATATCTCTTTTCTCAAGCAAAATTAACAGGGGTCATCAGGAGACACTGTGCATTAGAAATGCAGGAATCATTTTAGAGGCATGTTTTCTTCCATCGATTGGTTTTCACATAATGATAGCAGAAAACTGGCCATCAGACAATGGAACGTGAAGTGTTTGTACAACAACAACCATGGCACACTGGGTGTGACAGAAATTGGTTATGGGCCTGGGCTATTCCATAATACATGTGATTCGCTTCTTCATGTTATACTTCTATAATTTGGCTACACAATAAGAGAGGATGTAGTTCAATTTGGGTAAAACCCAGGAAATACAGATTGTGCAGTCAGGTGTACAGAGCATGCCATACTCCAAATTCAACTCTAATGAGCTCTACTTGACCTTTGACCCTTGACCCTATACCCCAGCTCTATACAACCACCTTCATGCCTTGTTGCAGTCTATAATCAGATCAAGTATAAATGTTACTGAGCATTCCAATAAAAATCCTTTGAGCATTTTAAGCATTTCCCCACTGCCTACAAGTAAATTGACTCCTACTACCACCCGTATATGATCTCAACCTGCATGCACCATTAATTTCACCTTGTTTCACTTCCACAGCCAAATTCTTCATAGCAGTGCCTTTGAAGTACCTGTGGAGTACCTACTGGAGTAGCTCCCTGCATGGGTACCAATCGCCTGCCACAAAGTGGGGTAATCATCCACCAAGGGACACACACAGAACCTTAAGCACTTAATGGCATGTTTGGTGCCCTCTATGGGCCAAAGTGTTGCCTACTAGGCAGCTGGTAGGGAGTATCTATGAAGGTACTCCATAGTAGCTGCAGAGGTACCCACTACTGGTAGCCTGTGTGTGTACCTGTCAGTCACTTGACAGTCAACTGCAGAGTACACTATACTATTGGACCTGCTAAGTAAACAGTAGCTGCTGTGTACCCAATAATTTGTGTACTTCCCAAGTACTTAGATGTAGGTCTTGCATCAATGATGCATCAAGGGGTTACCCTTGTAGTAGAGCTAAGAGTACACATGGAGTAGCTTAAGCTCTGGATTACACTGTAAGAATTTGGCTGTGTTATAAGCATAACATAGAAGGAGCAGACATTTTACTGACCAGGTGCAGCAAATTGAATGAATTTGGCAATGTATACCAAATGTGTTTACCAATAATAGTTGGCACATACATCACACACAAGATCACAGCTACTGGAAGGTCTTTACGATTGTAATCGGATGACCTGCAAATATAGCTTTGTTGTATAAGATTATGTCACAAATACAGATGCCACAAAATAAAGCAAGTAATTACTTTCATGCATATTCTTTAAGACAGCAGCAAAGAAATATACAAGATATCACAGTTCATTACTCAGTGCTCCAATAACTCAAGTGAAGTTAACTGGAGATTTCATGAAGTTGATGGAAGCTTGATTTAACATCTTGTCAATTTCTTACAAGATATAAAAGGCTCATGAAGTGATTTCACTGTAAGATGGCAAGGTATCCAAATAAATTCAGTGATGAGCCATCTATTCCCTGCAACATGCCATGTTACCTTTGCCTTCATAAACTTGTAAAATTTCTTTAATGTCTAAATGCATTGAATTTTGGTATGATATCAAACTGTTAACTTTACTTCTTGTATGCCTCTTCTACACTGCAGTAATTCTGCAATATGACTACGCATATATTCAAGACAATACAAAGCTAATGAATTATGAAACCGCGTTAAGTTTGGTCATAAACAATAACAAGCAGTCGGATTACATGAGTAACTAGAAAAAGCAACTGTCGTAACAAAACTCTAACTCAAATGCCCAGGAGATAGTAGCTTTTATCTCTAGTAATTAACATAAAGCAAAGATGATTAAAAATTGATCACTTGAAGCAGCGGATCATGCACAGTGACTTTTATGTATTCCTCTAAATTGTGTTTAACTATCAAACCAAGACCTGTAATGTGGCATAAACTGAATTGATCTCTTTTCATGTGGATTTGGTATTTCTAAAAGTGCAGTGAAGCAAGAGTATTTCTGTAAAGTCTTGGGTTTGAAGATGTTACAATCCAGTTTACAATACAGAATGGAATTCTTATCTAACAATCCTTATCAAAGTAACTAAAAGCTCTATTTTTATGGCATTTAAATCAAGGCACATGTAGCATCGGCTAGACAGATTGGTATCCTTGTCTACTACTGCGGCTCCGTCCTATCAGATATGCTATTAGTACAATGATGACAAGGCCAGCTAGGGCACATCCCACAGCAATGGGCACTATGTTACTTATTGCACTATCAGCAACACATTCATTGTAATCTGAAACAAACAAAAACAAGAAACACTCAAGGAAAATTTTAAAATGTACTGACAAACCTCAACATCAGATCGGACAATGTATGTTGTTGCATTCTTGATCTAGAACACTCAAATTGGCTGAAGACAACATTTGCGATATTGCAACTGAAATCATCATAAAGCTATCTGAATGCGAGTCTGCCTTGGATGTAAGTGATGTTGAACTACACTTGCAGTTTTGCAAAATAAGCTTTGCACTATTATTCTGTCCTGTACTGTGTATAAAATTCAACCTGTAAGTTAGTCCCATTTGAGAAATGATTGGAAATAAATGTTGTTCTCTTACCATTTCCCTTTGTGCCATTATTAACTTTAGCAAATGGCTGAAGCTTCATGCCAGAGAATGCAGTTGTTGTATTTCCAGCTTTTACTTTACTGGTTGAATCACACTTGTAATACTTTCCTACTGATGCTTCAATACCAGTCTTGGTATTGAAAACTGTCACTGCTACACCTGCAATATTAAATAACACAAGTTAACAAAGTCAAGTTTTGTCCATCACTTTTTCAGGGTTTCCTGTAATTTCCTGGTCCTTAGACCATTAACAGAGACACTTGTAACTATAGCTGTAAATTTGGCCTCAACATCCCACCTTATCATTCAAATATCCTCTTCAATTATCACATACACAGTAATTTACACATTTTCAAAGGTATTTGAGCAAGAGGAGAGTGAATGTACTTGGTAAGAGAAGGTTGTACAGGTTTTGGAGGAATTAGAGCATAAATGTCTGAATACACAAAGTATGACCTTTAACCTGTCTGTGTACAGAACAAGTAGTGTAGATACTAAGACTTGTGGTGCCAAATGTTATATATATTGGGTTCAGGGAGGGTCTGACAGGTACGGAGGAGGACAGGAGGATGAACAGAAACCCCGCCTCTGCCGACAGATTTTGCTATGACATAACCCCCCTTTTAGTGCCAGGGGAGATAATGCCTGTGTTTGACCAAAGGGTCAAATCTCAGATAGGGGGTTTCTTATGGAATGGCCCATTTAGGAGCAAATTGAGGGATCCAGCACAATTTCACCACATGGAAATTCCCTTCAGTCATAAACCCCGCTGCATTAACCAAATCTTTTCAATGTTTGAAAGCAAAATGGTCATCAAACCCCACAATTAAAAATCAGAGCTACATTCCATGAAATAATGTCAGATAGAAAACTTTGCATAGAACCACCTTTCACAAGGATACTCTAAAGTTCATGAATGAATATAACAAGTTAACTTCATTATACTTAAAACAAGCAAAAAAATTTTTTGAGGACCACTTTTTACTATTAAAAATATTGCTAGTTAAAACTTGCAAGATCCCCCTGGCAGCGGAGCAATATGCAATCGAGCTCAATTAATATGGACAAAATAGCGATGGAAACAGTGCCAGCTGGCATAAGCCAGAAGAGGGGCTGGGGGGTTCAGCCCCAATATTTGATTTTGTTGGTTGAGATGGAGCATGTTCCTTGAGAAAGAAATAAAAGCTATTTTGGAAAGTTGGCATGGCTCTAGACTTTTGATAGTCTTTGCATGCTCTCCCCCAACCGGCATAAAACCGGGAAAAAATCTAAACTATATCATAATCAATGTTGTCAACAAGAACAAGCTTTCAAATTATCATTGTTATGCCCAAACCCTTCAAATGCTGTTGGAAAAAGGCACCGTAGGCAATATTGTGAATGACTGCTGTGAATGTACATACTACAATAGGGGGGGCAAGTTACAACTTTTTTTAACAAGGCGGTCTTGAACCAAAGTCTCGCCTGCTTTCGCGCATAGTAAGACAAAGAGCAGCAGACCAGATTGCAATTTTATGAGTACAGGGTGTCCCAAAAAAGGTTGGCAAGAGAATTACGATGGAGGAATGCAGAATCCCCTCCCTAACACCCACCCCTCCCCAACCCCCACCTCCCCAACCACCCCGCAACACCCCACCCCTCCCCAACACACCCGCCGCCGCACGGCGCAAAACCACCCCAACCCCTCCCCACCACCCGCACACCCCCACCTCGCAACACCCCACCCCTACCCAACCACCCTGCAACACTCCACGCCTCCAAAACCATCCCCCCTCCAAACACCCCACCCCTTTCCCCCAATACCCGGCAAACCACCCTACACCCCCTAACCCCCGCCAACACCCCACCCTATTCTCCACACCCAGCAATACTGCATCCCCCTCCCCAACCCCTGAAAACACTCTCCCCCAACAAAAACAATTCCCTTCCCAAACACCCTGCAAAACCAAAACCCCCTCACAAACAAAAAAACCACCCCACAACACCCTTACTCCGATCACCACACCCCGAAATTCCCCAACCCCCGCAATAACCAACCCCATGCCCAAACACCCTCCCCAAAAAAAAACTCCCCAATTTTTTTTATTTTTTTTACCCCTCCCCAAAACCCTTCTCCCTCCCCCAACACCCAGGCCCCTCTCAACACCCACACCTGCTCAGGTAACCAGAAGAAAGTTTGCATTAACCAATGTACTGTTTCAGCAATAGAGCAATTACGATAAGTAATTAGATCAATTGCATCACAAATGCCCCTTAAATTGGCCCACATGCACTTTGACATAAATATGATTCAAACAAAAGATGATTATGCAGAATTAGTCCATTACAAAAGGAATTTTTTGCCTATCCGATTACGTTTCGGCGATACAGCAATTATGCATATTTAATTAGGCATAGTTAGCATACCTAAGCCACATATCACATACTTCAATGGCAACATACCAAACAGGCTTTATTGCAGTGAAGGAATTTTGTGTATCCGCTGTATTACTGTTTAAAAAATTTATAGCAATTATGCAGGTTTTATGCAAATTAATTAGCTCATTTGCATACTCAATAAACCCAAAAATTCTAATCAGGACCAAGAACTCTTCACCCCGCTTCCTACACTCAGTTACATCATTAATGCCTTACGGAACTCATGAAAACTTGTCACAAGCTTTTTCTTATAATTATGCAAATAGACACTTAATTAGCATATTTTATGCCCAAAATGCCCAACTTGACCCAATCATGATTCACACAAAAGATGCATTCTTAATGTAGCAAAGCAATTTTGCCTATCCAATGTTACGTTCAGCGATTAGATACAGTAATTAGCATATTTAATTAGCCTCATTGCATTAACTTAGCCGGAATTATATCGCGCACTTTCAAATTGCCTAAAAGAGCACACCATGACAAGAGCTTGTGCAGTGTTGCAGTGAAGGAATTTCCGGTATCCGATGTACAGTTTACAAAAAATATATAGCAATTACGCGATTTTTGCAATAATTAGCTAATGTGCCAGATTAATTTTGCCCCCAAAAATACGCCCAAAATCTAATCAGTTCGAGAAACTCTCCTTGCCTGCTTCCCTTACACCAGTACATTCATTTATACAACATTACGGAACGCCAGAAAACTGTGTTACAAAAGCCTTGCGGGGAAAATTTTCATTCATGAATTATGCAAATTAGATATTAATTAGCAATTTTAAGGCCCAAAATCTAATCAGTCCCCCCGAGAACTCAGGAACCCGCTTCTGTCCACCAAGTACATCATTGTAGCCCCTTACGGAATCAGATAAAATCGTACACAAGCAGTGAACACGGACGCGACAGACAGAAAAGTGAATACTAGTCTCTGCCCCAAACAAAAAAAGGTTTTTTTTTTTTTTTTTTTTTCAGCGGAGACAAAAACGAGTGGATTCTATATCCATTTGGCTCCTCAAAAAAGAATCTTAGCAAGCTTGTTCAATGAAGATAAATTTTTGGGTTGGTTCATTAGATTAGTTTTTGTTGTACAAAAGTCATATGGGATTTTGAGGTTAAAATTAGTTATTTGCCAATAATTTGCCACATACAAACTACTGACAAAAACCTATGGAACCATGCACATGGGCTAGGTATATTGCCTCCCTTGTAAAACCATAGGTTCCAAAATAACAATTCATGATTGTCTAGAATAAAGAAAAAATTTTTTACTTGCAGAGGGTGTGTAGTCACTCATAAGCACCAGTTACAACTTTCACCTACTGCTTTAAATTATTTATAGAAAACAGGAATATACCTCTTTACACACGAGTGCCTGCTACTTCTATGTTAATAATAGTACCCACACATGCACATGCTGGTTATGTAAACACACAGTACCACTCACAGGCATTAGGCTAATGAAAAATGATTCCCCAGTTTCCCGTTTCCCGACTCCGGTCAGAGAAAGAAATAACCGATCAAATAAGTCTTATTTCACATAATTCATTATTCTAATATTTTCAAACTGTTTAAGACAAAACACGATGGTTTAACAGATCTTACTCACGAATGATCCATTTTAAGCCGGTTTACGATGACGGGGGGAGAAGAATCGGGAAAGTCCACATTTTCTCAGATCAATACCAATTACGTTGATTCCCGGCTCCTTACCTAATTCCGTGTGTGTTTTCTATTAAACACGGATTGATAGATTGACTAGTAGGTAGTCTTTGCAAAAATGCTGCGTGAACTGTGATTTAAATGGATATATAACCACACGGCGCATTGACTCGAGACTAGGTTAAGTCTCTCCAACAGGCGCATATCACCCACATCAATTGACGAAGTGTACACTTACAGCCTGTAGTTAAAAGGCGAGCCTAGGTTGAAATGGGAATTTCTACCGTTGCACTGGGTAACATGCTATATTTAGCATGTTTAAACACAAGGGGTTCTCGAACCACAGGCTCGGCCGCTTCGCGTATAGCCAGTAGACAAAGAGCAGCACACCAATTGCAACTTTACAAGTTAGAGTGTTCCCAAAGGAAGTTGTGCAAGCAATTACAGTGGAGGATTGCAGGTATCCCCATCCCCAAACACAGCAACACCCCACCCCATCACCAACACACCGCAACACCCCACCCCTCCCACGCAACACCTCTCCCCAAACAACCACCGCAACAACCAACCCCTCCCCATCACACCGCAACACCCCACCCCCTCCCCAACCACCCGAAAACGAAACCAACAACCCATCACCAACACCCCGCAAAAAACCTAATCCTCCCCAACACCACGCAACACACACCCCCTAACCAACACCCGGCAAAACCCCACCCCTCCACAAAACACCCACAACAAAGAAAAAAAAAACAAATAAAAAAAAACGCAAGAACACACGCAACAACAACCACAACAACAACAAACACCTGTTACCCAAAAAAACCACGCAAAAAACAAAATCCAAAAAAAAAACAAAAAACCCCATTACCAAAACAAACAGCAAAACAACCCCCACAACTCCGCAACAAAATCCCAACACACCGCAATCCCCACCCCCGTCCCAAACACCCCGCAACACCCCCACCCCCTTCCCCAACAAAACGCAACACCCACCCCTCCCCAACACCCTGCAACACCCCACACCCCTCCCCAAAACCCTCCACACAAACCACCACACACAACCCACACTCCCCAACACCCCGCAACACCCCACCACTCCCCAACAACACCCAAAACCCCACCCCCTTCGCAAAACCCCCAATCCTCCCCCAAACACCCTGAAACACCCGACCCCCTCACATCAACCTCGAAACAACCCAACCCCTCCCACAACACCCACCCCATACTCAACACCCCGCAATACCCCAGCTCCCTCCCCAAAACCCAACCCCAACTCCCCCACACCCCAGCTCCCTCCCAAAACCCCAGCTCCTTCCCCAACACCCCACCCCCTCCCCAGCAAACACACCACCCCGCAACAACCCCACACCACCCCGCACCCCCCTACCCCCCTCCCCATCACCACGCAACACCCGACCCCCTCCCAAACACCCCACCACACACAACCCCCACCTGTCCAAGTACTGTTTAAGCTCTATACAGCAACTGTGCTATTTAATGAGGGTCAATTGTAACACAAAATTGCCCCTTTAATCGCCCAACATGCACTTTGACCAATTATTGATTACACAAAAGATGAATGCCAGACTAGTCTTTCATGTGGTGAAAAATTGCCTATCCGATGTACCGTTCAGCGATACAACAAATGTATGCATATTTAATTAGCAAATTTAGATAATTTTAAAGTTTTAAAAAAAAAAAACTTTCAAATGGCAAACAAGATGCGCAACATTAATATGGCTATCATGCCGTTGAAGGAATTTTTGTGTATCCGATGACCATTTCAACACTTATAGCAATTACGATGATTTTTGCATATTAATAGATCATGCATACTTAATTTGCCCGAATGGCCAAAAATCTTAATCAGGTCGAGAACTCTTAAGCCCGTTTCCTTAACACCAGGTTACATCATATACGCCTTACGGAAACTCCTGAAAAAACTTGGACAAACGCCTTTTTCTTAAATTATGCAAATTAGGACACTTAATTAGCATATTTACGCCCAAAATGCCACTTTGACACCAATTTATGATTACATAAAAGGAAGGCCTGACATAATATTCTTTCATGAAGCGAAGGATTTTGCCCTATCCGATGTACGGTTTCAGAGACGATACAGTATACGAAATATTTAATAGCTCATTTGCCATACCTAAGCCGCATGGTTCCACACGTTCAAATTGCAAAAAAAGATGCGCACCTATGATAGGCTTTTATGCAGTGAAGGAATTGTCCGTATCCATGTACCGTTTCAAAATTAAGCAAGACGCTGTTTTTGCATATTAATTAGAATCATTGCATACTTAATTTGCCCGAAATACGCCCGAAATCTAATCAGTTCGCGAATCTCCAGCCCCGCACTCCCATTCTACCAAGTAACATCATCATACGCCTTACGAACTCCAGAAAATTGTACACAAGCCTTGAGGAAAATTTTCGTTAATTATGCAAATTAGCTACTTAATTTGAATATTTTAGCCCAAAATCAAGAGGTCGAGAAACTGTGGACCCGTTCTTCCACCAAGTACATCTCATAGCCCTTACGGAAACTCCAGATAAATCGTACACAAGCCCCTGAACACGGACGTTCAGGCAGACAGACAGCATGACAGACAGACAGCCAGACAGACAGACGGACGGACAGACGACAGACAGACAGAACAGAACAGACAGACAGACAGACAGGACAGACAGAACAGACAGACAAAAAGTGATTACTAAGTCTTCTGCCGAACAAAGTTCATCAGGCGAGACAATAAATGATACAGGAAATTACTGCCAATTTTTTCGAAGGTTTTCAAAAATATATATTGAAAAATAAATTTTACATTAGATAAATACATGTTTGAGATTTGCGAAATCTTGTTGTCATATTTGTTTTAGCACGTTTACCCTGCTATGAAATAAAATCACGCACCACCATGTGTAGTTCTATTACCTGTCATTTCGTCATGGTCCGTGGGGTTTTTTCGTCGGGTTTTTAAAACTTTATTTACGTGTGTTTATTTACGGAGTCATGTGCTGGTGCAGTGAAAATAGAGGGAAGGGAAGGTTCCTTCGCTGGACGATTGTGACAGCCGATTCAGGTCAGTCAATATTTCTAAAGAAGTGCTTGATCAAAGCATTCTAGTGTACCAAAGTTTATTTAAATGAAGCCTGGTAATAAGGGTATGTGTTTCGTGCCTCAAACAAAGCATACTGCAGATAACTTGGCATCAATAATGAAAAATCTGAAAATAAAGGAATAAGGAAACATCCCCACTCAGTCAGGAAAAAAAATGAAACGGGAACCTGGGAATCAACTTCGTAGCCTTAGCAAGTTAAGCAACTGGTTGCAAAGGATTGACCTTACAACATAGACTCTTTCAATGTTCACTACTCACAAATAGTGGTCTTGGTTTGGTTGTTCTGGCATTGCCTGCCTCAATTGGAGAGTGTTTGGAAAAAAAATAATTTTCTCCCATTGAGAATAATTTGTGATTTTTTCTTTGAAATTATGGGCCTACAGTAAACCTATAAAGCACCTATTGGTCAGTTTCTAGCAAAATCCAGGACAGGATAGATCGTTTTTGTTTTTTTTCTTTCCCAAAAGTAGCGGAAAAGCCCTACAGACTTCATGTACAAACACTTTAAACTCCCGGATCCAACCTAAATTTATCTTCAGTGAAAAAAGCTGGCCTAATTCATTTAGGGGCCAAAAATGGCCATGACTATGCTCGTTTTACCAAGATTTGTAAAAAAACGTTCATACTTGCCCACCCCTAATAATGTAAATTGATCAGTATAGATGCTTGCATTTCTCCAAGGTCATACTTTTAATGAATACTATTGTCGCCGTAACAATTGTTTGAAACTAAGTGTATGCAGGTACCGGTGTGCGACGGTACACGGGCAGAAGTTACAGTGTATGATTTTAATATTGTGTTTACGCGCTGTCACAGACAGTGGAAACCTCAAGCACACTAGCAGCAGAAGCAGATTGTTCAAATCAGTTCAAACAAGTGTTATCAGAGTATAATGAATGAATTTCTTACATGGATGAAGGATTTTTGAAATGATCATCCATAAAATATATGACAGTGTAATATTTTTGGCAGAGTAATCATCCGACTCATCATTTTAATCAATCAGAGCCGAATCCGAAGACCGCTCAAACAGCATACTCATTTGCCAGTTGTCGAAGTGCAGGTCAAAACAAAGTTAGCTATGGTGTCATTGGGCGTGGACGTTGTTAGCATTCAGCTTCATCAGGGAGCTCCAAATTATTGATCCTAGGTAGTTGGAAAATTATGAGAACAATTATTTTTACCAATTTACACACAGCTAGTCAATGGCTGTTTCAGATAGTATAAAACAGGGCTGCATGCAGTGGGGTCAATGTAACCAGCGGAAACTATACTCGGTAAACCTATAAGTACAAAGTAACAAACTCCCACACAAGGCTGCACAAGGAATGCTGGTATTTGTCCACTTATATGACCAGTATTTTGTGTATCAGTTTGTAAGAGGATGTTTTGTTTCGAACATCATGCTGCTGGTCTTAATCGCGCGTGATTAGGCTGCGCCCAACGAGTTGTATAATTGCATTTTGTAGGGAGGCGCAATGATGCTGCGCAGCGCAGCGCATCTATTAAAGATACTTGTACTTCGAAGGGTGTACGAGTATAACTATTTAAAGTAATGGAAGCTTTTAAATTGGCAAAACTCACCACTTATAATCTCAAATGTAAAGAAAAAGAATCAATGCAAATTGTATTTTTACAGGGGGATGACGGATTTCAGAAATAAAGTTTTCATTTTATGAGATGGCTTCACAACAAAAACCCCATGAGTAAGGTGTTGCACCAATTTGAACCCATTTTGATTGCGAGAGATAAAAATGTGATTTTGTTAAGCCCCATAGATACTGTGTAAACTATTGATCTACCCATACCTGTAATCGGCACTATCAGTGATTTGCAACTCGGAAAAATCATCAAAATCCGATTGTAGCATGTCTGTAACAAGTAAAGGAATCATTAACATGCCCTGCAAATTACAAGAATAAGACCAGAAGCAACCTATAAGGCCAAAATCGGAAACTTTAGGCCAGTACTGCCGTACAGACACTTACTACAACACATATTGGAATGGATCAGGGGTGCAGAAAATGTGGGAGCTGGGAGCGCCGCACCGAGGAAATGGTTGAAAGTCTTGTTGTCAATGGAACATTGCATTTTGCTCCTGAGAAATTAGAACTTTTGCACCCCTGAAGGGAGATTCGTATCTTGGAACACTGCCATTTTTCCTTCCTTTTCGTAAATTCTTATACAGTGGAAAAAGTAATTTATAGAATTAATACAGACTTATCCTTCACCTTTCACTTTTCCTGCAATTACAAATATTTTGACTCTTTTGGATAAATCACTGATAGTATCGTTAAGGCTGTCCATTTTTGATGCAACTATATTAAGCATTGGTTTGGATTTCAGGCCGGGATTGTATTGAGCCTGATAAAAGAATCACTGCTATTTGAGCAAAGTGTCCCAACATTTTTGCCCAAGATTGTGATCTTTGCACACTCATTAAAAAGGAACAACATTCAAAGAGAATGAAAATCAGCAGAAATGTCAGGGAAATGTGTTGGAAATAATATGTCTCATAGTATTTTGGGGTATGAAGTACAAATAGTCAACTTAAAATAAAAAAAGAACGGGGGGGTGGTGCGGGGGTAAATCAAAGCAGGCAGCAAGCTCAATGAAAATGACATGTTAAAGAATTTTCTTTAATTCTGCTGGAATACTGCTTTTGCAAACTGCGTGTTTAATATTTTCTACTCAAGCAAGTCTTTCATTACTCAAATGTAAACAACCAACATCTCATAAAGCTCATATACGGTATGGTACTGTAAGCAAACCTTCTTCTAACAGCAAGAACAATTTTGAATTAATTTTTCTTTTTTTATTAAATTAATTCTTTAATATTTCTTTTCAGTTTGAGTTACGTCCTTCTGTTTGTCACCCTCGATAATTTCGGTGCTCATTTTTCATGTAACACTTTTCTTGGGGACACCATAATACTTGCATTTGACATGAAAATGTTGTTGTCAACCCCTTTTGCAATTCAGCTACAAAAATACCACCTGATAATATAAGAGAGAATAATTCTAATATGGGGGATCTGGTCAATAAAATTTTTTAGTCATTGAGTGAAAAATTAGGGTTGAAGTTTTTCCAAATGTTAATTTTTGCTTCCGTAATCAACTTTAATTTTCAGGGATTAGAGATTAGAGGTGATATAAATTTCTAAGGCCTAAATTAGTCTTATCTACCTTTGTATACTGGCAGTTTTCTTATAAATGATGGTTATTTTGTCCTTTGTTCCTACCCTTCAATCACGAATCCTTAAAAATTCCTATCATCTCTAGCATCATCAAGTGCCATGCCAAAATCCTATTTTTGGATTCTTGTTATCTATCAAGAGGGCTTAATAATATGGCTGATATTAAGCGAATCTTGTAAGCTGAGTATACACCATTTCGGGGGAGGCAAATTTACATGTCCTGTCAATGTGCACCTCACTTGTTCTTTTCACTCCTAAAAAAGTATATTAGCAATGAAAACCATGGTAACTTTAAAAGGAGTGAATGAATGTACAACTTACAGCATTGTTACCAGTGTTCCGTATTTGATGGTGAATTTAGGCATCTAGATCATGGGGTTCCTACAATTTTTGCCATCATCATCCTTGACTGTCCAGTTTCCAGCAGGAGGTATGGGAGTAGGCGAAGCCGTGGTGTGGCGTAGGTGCAGGGGTGGAACTTCTGTCTGCAGCACACCCCCTCGTCTCAAATTCATCAGAAAAGACCATTAAACCAACCAGAAGCTTGTGCTAAATGAGCATTTTAATGGACAAGGATTAACGGTTATATTATTTGTAGAGTTTTTACTCTTTTCACTTGGGAGCATATTTCCGTCCTGTGAGAGCAGAAAGTTGTAAGTGCAACAGCGTCTGTGATACATCTGCTCTGTGGCAAGTCTTTCACCTATTAGATACCTCAATTTTACTTTCCAAAGTTGAGTCATGCTCTTAAAATGTATCTTCTGTGACTGTATCGACGAGAACCATTTCAAGTGCCACTGACAAAAAAGAGCGTGGACTAGTGGTAATGGTGCTTTCCCGTGGCGCAAATTTCCAGGGTTCGAATACTGTTGGGGACACTTGCTGGGATTTATTCGGGTACTGGTACTCAACTCTGGATTTGACCTGTATACCAACTATTGATTAAAATCAGAATACCACTCTCCTCCATGCTTCATTTGGAATTGGGCAAATGAATGATGAATGCACCCCGTGACAACTCTACATGTACATTGCAGCCTGTGTCAAATAAGATTAAGGTGAAAACCCCTAATAGAGCAGGAGCAGAATATCATAGGAGCCTAATTTAAGGAATTCATTTACCCCCGATACAGAAAAGGTTTAAGGTTGGATCATCGGCTACGGCTTCGTGCCCAGATCTCGTTGAAATTCTCATGAAATGTTGGTATTGGTGAAAGAAACGTGTGCCAAATTTTATTTTTTTTCCAAAAAGGCGTTTTGGAGATAAGTCACATAATGCATTTTCAAATTCCCATAGACTTTGTACAGGGACTGATTTTGGCAGTATAGAAAATGGACTAAAATGGGGCAATTTTGTGAAAAACTACACATTTTATTTCATTTCTTTCTCAAGTAATTGATGAGTTATAAGATTGGTGTTTGTTTTTTATGGTTAGAGAAATATCAAATATCCATAGAATTTTTTATTTTTCTGTATGTCATCAAAAACAAGAATGGGTGCTTGCAACAACACCTTTTTTGGCCGATTATTTCTAGAAATACTGAAGTTTCCACTTTTCAGAATTTTTCCTAGAAGGAACTACAACTCCCTTGGTGATGAATAAGGTGTCATATGAAATGAAATCAAATTTAGAAAATTCTCACGTTAGATTTTGCAGATTGAGTGTTTCTATTTATAACTACAGGTGTTTTTAATTTTCCCTAAATTATTTTTCCCTAAAATCATTTTTCTAAAAAATTAAACACTTGATTTAAAAAAGCCAACGTGAGAATTTAGGTATTTTGTTTATACACATATCCCTGGAGTTTCAGTTTAAAAGCACCTTCCATTTAGGCTGGGAAAAATATTTAATGAAAAATTAGGATTTGAAAAAGCAAATAAAAACACTAAACACATCACACTGTCTCAAAACTGCAAAAATTGTGGAGGAGAGATCAATCCTTACCATAATCAATTTTGGACTAATTGATCTAGAGGATTTGATTTTAATGGTCATTTTTTCTGTAAGACTCATTTTTATCCGATGATCCTACCTTAACACCTTTTGAGTTAGTATGGACCCTCTAACATCAATGCTAGATATTTTAGTACTCTCAAATTGTGGTATCACTTTTTCAATAGGGGCCAAGTTAAGTTAAAACAGGGTCAAACTTTTAAAATCCCAATCATGTGAAATGTATGCTACATTGGTCCCATCTAATCATAAGGATTCCAAAAAGGCATAGTTTGTACCACCTTTACCATTTGTTATTGGAGTTAATATTGTAAAAATGACGCAATGGTAAAAAAGTCAATCACAAGTTGTACAGAAGGTCAACATTAAAAGTTAATTTGATATTATAAATAATTGCTAATTATTGCAAAATTTATGAAACAATTGTTTTTATAAAAAATTTTGATTTATTTGAAATGTGTTACTTACGGAGATAGGGGTCAAAGAAGGTCAAACTTATTGGATTTTGTTTGCCCTAATGACCTATTTTGTCCTCACAACATGATAACTAAAATTCATTGAGCTGGTACAAACTATTGCTTAATTGACACAATCTAGATGACAACTCTTCATTTTTTACCAAAATTGGGAGCAACTTCTGATTTTGACCCCTTTACAATAGCAATTGACCTTTTTTCCCACTTTCTCCCTATACTCCCCAACCAATGTTCACAGATGGTGCAAAATATATATTTTTGGAATCCTTATGACGGACAATATGGCCCACATTTCAACATATTGGAGCATTTTACAAAAGTTTGACCCCTGTGTAACCTGAATTGGCCCTACTGAAAAAGTGATACCACAATTTGAGATTACTCAGCATGTACCTAGCATTGATGAGGGTCCATACTAACTACCAAAGGTATCAACCTTTTCTTTAGTGAGGGGTAAACGATGATGCTGACCTGGATCTGTGCTCCTCCTCTATAAACTGTTCCCAACCCTCCCCAGCCTCAAATCGGGCTATGTTCATAGCATCTATATCATGGATACATGCGGCCCCAAATCCGCCTTACACAGCTCAACTAAGCCTAACACACTAAAAGTATTATCAATGACTTACATGAACGAATGAACCAAAAACTTGACATAAAGTATGCTTGACAGGAATTTGCGACAAATGGCAGCCAGGCCCGTACCCGGGGGGTTGGGGAAGGGGGTGCGGATCGCACCAGCCCCCCCCAAAAAAAAATCCACAAAAGGGGAAAAGGTCCACTTTTTGCTGAAATTTTTGATAAAACGTCCGACTTTAGCTAAATTTTTGTCACGAAGTCCACATTTGGTGATAAATGTTAAAAAAGTCCAGAAAGACCATTTTATGGGGTTAGTTTCCACTTTTACCAAAATAGGCCCCTTTTTTCAAAAAGGTCCCTTTTCGAAGTTCTGGCACCCCCCCCAAAATAAATCCTGCGTACTGCCCTGATGCAGCTACTGCACTTAGACCACCTTGCACACTCTCACATGATTTGTTTTGGGCCAAGGAATTGTCTTGCAAGGTTGTGGGATTTAAAAATGGAATACAATATCCTCTTAGGCAAAAAAAAGAAAGAGTTTGTCTCTGGACCTTTTGACAAAAAAGCAAAGTGCGACGCTTTCTTTTTTTTTGGGAAAAAAGGCCTAATTTCTATGGCGATTTTTTTGTTTGCATGCTCTGCTGCCTATGTACCAAAATTTTGAATCAAACCTGGTTGTGCCAACCAGGTCTCCCATACTCATCCCGCACCTGGTGAGAACAGTCTGCTTGAAGATAAAGGTGCCGATTACCTGTGAAAAAATCATTGCCGCTGCTTCCATCAATGAGAGACGTGGCCAAATTCTGTAGCACTGCCGTTTCGGAGCATCGCTGCAAGGCCTAATTCCTGAGCACTTTGCCGCCTTTCGCACGCGTACATCATGATATTTAAAGAAATTCACAAACCAAGATCAAATACTCTGTTTTTTCGTTTTCCCTTGTCGGCTGTGTTGAGACAGCTCGTGTGTACCGTAGTACACCGCCAATAGTCTACGATGTCATCAATCAGACCAGGCCGGTGCGATTCAGAAGAAAAGAGAAGGGGGAAAAAATTTAATTTATATGGAGATATTGGCCGTATCTATTTTGTAGTATATAAACTACAGGACACTCAGTGTTCACCCAACACCAAATAACTGCAGCATTCTGTTTGTATTATTGGATTACCTACCTTCTGAGAAGCCAGTGCCATTGATACCAAATGGTTGCACCTTCACATTGGTGTAGCTTATATTTCCATTGCTACCCAGGTCAAATGATTCCATACTATTGCATTTGTAAGATTTGTCACTTGTTGTTTCAAAAAACATTGCTGGTGGAGTGCCCGTGTATGTCACTGTTTTGTCTGAAAACATGAAATGTACATATCACAACTTAGTAATCTACATACGGCAAAACAACTGATTTTGGTGGTACTTTTGTTGTTAAAATACACCACTCCTTTTGTAGCGCTATAGTCTTCAAATTTATATAAACCTTCCAAATTTTTTAAAATTTATTTAGAGCAATCCATAGCCTCTTGTAAAATTAACATAATTGTGACATAAAATGAATTAGTTAACACGCTTTAAAGTGTACCACAACTGATGACAAGATGACCTGTACGAAGTGATTTGCTGAACTTTATCAAAGTGCTTAAGGGGGGGGGGGAGTCCATGTGCACCCAGGATTTTATTTTTGCATGCCATGTTTTAACACAATATTTTTGGCCATTTTTTTGTAATTGAAAACCCTTAAGTTGTGTAACTTTTGATGAAAAAAATCAAAATCCTAGTTTCCATGGAAATTAGCCTGGGTCCACTTGGACCCCCCATTATGCAAAAATGTCCGGTTAGTGATAAAAATTATTTTCTATATATTTAATCTTTTATGGTTGCCCATGCATGTAGACTTATTCTTAAATGCTATTATCAAATACATATAATTAAAATTAATTAATGCATTATTAACTAATTACATGCTGATATGTAAATAACCTAAAATAGGCCTGGAATCCATTTCCCTGTACAAACGAATGGTAAAATACATGGTTCGGAAAAAGCTTTCATAAAAAGTCCTAAAATGTTTCAAATCTCTACTTTTGGGGTCCAGATAATCAATTTTGTTTATTTTTAACTTAAAACAACATTTAGTTTAAATTTCTAGCACATAATGTGTGATAAGCAGCAAAAACAAAATGGGCACTTTTCATGAGCATGGAAATTGTTTCCCCCAATTCCCAAGGTTTATTGCCATTTGGTCTAATCCCATTTGGTCTAATCCCATTTGGTCTAATAGCCATTTGGTGTAACTTCCATTGGTCTAAACCCATATTGTCTAATACCAATTTGTCTAATAACCATTAAGTCCAATTTATCTAACAACAAAAATGTCTAATAGCCATTTGGTCCAATGACCATCTAGTCTAATGCCCATTTCATCTAATTCCCATTTGGTCTAATATCCATCTTGTCTAACATTCATTTGGTCTAATATCCATTTGGTCTAATATCCATTTGGTCTAATCCCATTTGGTCTAATATTTATTTGGTCTAACATCCATTTGGTCTAATGTCCATCTGGTCTAATATCCATTTGGTCTAAATCCATTTGGTCTAATATCCATTTGGTCTAATATCCATTTGGTCTAATATCATTTGGTCTAATATCCATTTGGTCTAATATTTATTTGGTCTAACATCCATTTGGTCTAACATCCATTTGGTCTAATATCCATTTGGTCTAATGTCCACCTGGTTCAATATCTATTTGGTCTAATACCCATTTGGACCAGAATTTTAACATTAGCCCAATGGATATTAGACCAAATGGATATTAGCCCAATGGGTATTAGACCAAATGGGTATTAGACCAAATGGGTATTAGACCAAATGGGTATTAGACCAGATGGATATAAGACCAGATGGATATTAGACCAGATGGATATTAGACCAGATGGATATTAGACCAGATGGATATAAGACCAGATGGATATAAGACCAGATGGATATTAGACCAGATGGATATTAGACCAGATGGATATTAGACCAATTGGCATTAGACCAATTGTCATTAGACCAAATCGGTTATAGACGATAAGGATATTAGACGATATGAGACTAAGACCAGATGAATATGTGACTACGTGGCTATTAGACTAAATGGTTATTAGCCTAAATGGTTATTAGACTAAATGGTGTTAGACCAAATGGAGTTAGCCAAAATGACCATTAGACCAAGTGGGATTAGACTAAATGGCAAGTCACCATTCCCAAAACGATTGATATTTTGAAAAATTTATGTTGTTGTCTTTGGGTAGTCATTACATGCCAAATTTAATGGAAAAAATAACTTTGTAGATGCTTGAAAAAGATGGAATGGGTGATGGTGTCAAATGCGGCAGAATAATCAAGCTAAATCAAAACTGCTTCATTGCCTTTGTCTAATGGCAAAAGCAGATCATTCACTACACGAAGCATGGTTGTTTCAGTTGAATGGAACTGGCAACATCCTGATTGCATATCAGAATAAAGGCCATTTTTATGCCGATAGACTTTCAGTTTATTGGGCCAATAGATTCCACAAGATACCTCATGATAATTAAATATTTGTATATTTATTATCTCCTTCCACATAATCATACATAAATAGAGCAGGAGCAGAATATCATAGGGTCCATGCACACCTATATCTAAGGTTTGACACCTTTGGGAGTTAGTATGGACCCTCTATATCAATGCAAGGTAGTTAGTGGTCCCAAATTTTTTAATAGGGTCCAATTTATGGTTGCACAGGGGTCAAACTTTTAAACTACTCCAAACATGTTGTACATTTTGTCATAATGTCCATCTAGTTATAAGGATTTAAAAAATGTACTGTTTGTACCACTTCCGACCATTGGTTTTGGAGTTATAGGGTCAAAAAAAATTCTAAAATGGTAAAAAAAGGCAATCTTAATTTGTAAAGAGGTCAACATTGTAAGTTGCTCTGATTATATTTTATATACATGCAAATTATTGCCTGAGGAAAGAGGACTCCTAAAAGTATAGTTTTGGTAGTTTTGGTGGGTATAGGTTTGGTGATGTTAAAGGTTTACTTACCAATGTTCAAAGAAGGTCAATACAAATTTGATTATGTTACCCTGTGGCCTTTTTTTTCATTTTTTACCAAAAGTGGAGAACTTCTGATTTTGACCCATGTACAAATGGAAATTGATCTTGTTTTACAATTTTAGCCATTTTACCCTATAACTCCAAAACCAATGGTCACAGATGGTACAAACTGCATCTTTGGAATCCTTATGACTTGAGGGACAATATCACAAACTTTTCAACATGTTTGGAGCATTTTATAAGTTTGACCGCTGGGTAACATTAAAATGGCCCCTATTAAAAAGTGTCATCACAATTTGAGACCACTAACTACCTAGCATTGATATAGAGAGTCCACAGGTGTCAAAAGCTTTGATGTAGTGGGACATGAACAATGCTTGAACCCAGGTCCGTGGTCCCACTCTAAAAGCATAAGCTTCAAAATACATTCAGGTTTTAAAAATGAGAAAATTAATTGAACCCTAAAATTTATCCTACATTCCATCTTTACACCACAACTATTCTTTTCTTCTTCAAATGACTTCATAATTTCTCTTAGGTGTGTAATCATGAGATGTCAGCTAAATGGAGAAAATTACCTACCGGCATCTGTACTATTGGGAAAATTAATGCCATCATGAAGGAGAGCAGCGGTCACACTTGTCAAAGAATAACTGCTTCCATTCAAAGAAAAACACCTGTGTGAAAGGTTTTTTTACCAATGTCAAGCACTTAGTGTTGCTGGTTGAGTTCCATTACCACAATAATCTCAGTTTGATTCACCTCAGCATTCTCTGGTAGTTTGACAGTAGTTACTAGCTGTTGAGTGGGAAAATAAAAGAACTCCAGTCAACACTAATACATTAATCGGGAAGAGCTAGTTTTTTTATATATAATCCCATCATGTAGGTCCCTCGATTTTCATTGGATAATGCTTCAATTTTACTGACTAGAATATTATCCCGTATCACCCCTCGGGTGCGTCTCAAGTCCGTAGCATGGTCAGTTAGGAACTGTGCATGCGTGACCATGCATCAGTGACAACAAAAATCCGAAAAAGTGGGCGTTCATGTTTGACGTAAAAGCACTGCTCTAATTGGAGATTTTTAGCCAATTTGAACGGGTTTGGAACAAATTTCAGCATAATCGCTCCCACATATACTAAAAGACTTTAAATAGATCAATAATTTTGTTTGTTTGTTTTTAATTTTTTAGTTTTTTGCTTTTTTGTTTATTTTCAAAGATTCCTGTCGCTGAAAAAAATTTGTCACCCTTGCATTCATTTAAAACGTTCGTTGGTCATGCGTTTTTGCACGTCCAAATCAATAGTGGAAGAGATCCTCTTAAACCAGTGGATCGTTTATCATCCAGGTTGATCAGGCTGGAATTCCTCTGGGGACTTGTAGGACATCACAGTCTCTATGATGGGCTAAGGTTTGTGGCTCTCCACAATCGCAGGTTGGTGATGGTTCTACTCGGATCTTGTGAAGGAAGTTCTTTGTCGACCAACGCCAGTTCTGAGTCTGGTGAGGTTGACCCATGCTTCCTATCCAGGGTAAACAGCCTTTGTGGGGCTTGCTAGATAGGCTCAGTCCACAAACTGCTTTAGGTTCAGTAGAGGGATAACCCATTGCCATACTATCTGTCGTTGTTCCAGGATGATCGATAGGGCTAATGTGACTGCAGTAGGGGCCATGGATTGGTAGACAAAGTGATTCCGGGAATTCTCTGATCCTCAAAGGGTGTTGGTGGGGGGATTAGGCTACCAGGTCACAATATTTCTTGGCGAGGCGCTTGACGTTTTCTGAAGCGTTCCTACTAAGGTTTGCAGGAGCTATGCCAGACAGAATTGGAAGATATGCTACAGGCGTCGCCAAGGCAACCACTAACAAAATGCCTACAGTCAATTTACCTTAAAGTATTTTTTTATGAATTCCCCCTAGTAAATTCTTTAGGCCATATGTTTGTGCTTATTTGTTCTGCTTGGTTATGATAAATCGTTTTAGGTAGTTTTGAGGGTGACACCGGTTTATTAGTCTCGATTCTGTATCTGGGCTCGGACTGCGCCCCTTAGCCCACTACCTACTCCTCAAACTAGATAAAATCCGTATGCCAACCCAAAACTCACCTTAATAACTCATAGGATACTTTCAAAAGTGTAGTAATAGGGACAAAGACTTAGGTATTTGCTTCTATTGTCTGTTGTGGGTGATTGATGTTTTTAGTGGAATTGAAGGCAAAAATTCAAAATAACCTCCAAAACTGTAAGATACTGCGGGATACTGATACTAATAATAATACACCAATTTATATTTATTTCTCTGTCTGCAGAAACAAAAGGCAGGACGAGAGGAATGGCTTATCCAAGGTCTTGAGTACTAGGTGGTCCTCGCTAAATCTCCTGCAGAAACTCTATGATGATATAGAACACACTCAATTTCTATTTACCTTGCCAAAGAAAAACCCATGAAGAATGGTTATACTTTAGATTGATAGTAGATACAATTAGTAGTTATTCAAGTATGAGGCTTTCTTTAAAAAAGAATGTGCAAGTCATGCACCAAATAAGTCTATGCACCCCCCAAGTGCAGTCTTTTAACCGAGCATCAATGATGCTAGGGTATGTAATAGCTCTTTATTTAAGATAATTTGCTCATCATATAAAAAATAGCTTCCCTCTCCGTTCCTTGCCTAATGCACCCGACCCCTCCCAAATGAATGGCACCAAAGGCGGGAATGGGACCAAGGGTCACATGAAGTCACCCAAGTCACCTCACCCGTCCCTCCCCAATGCCCTACCCTGTCCATACATGCCTGACGGTTGGTTTGGGGTGGCAACCCCACAGTGACCTCATCAACGACGCAACCGCAACCCCTACCGACGCCACTCCACCACCTCACAAAACCCGAACCTTCCCTAAAACGCCCGCACTCTGTTCCTATAAAACACACACCCTTCACTTCCCATCCCACTTTCTCAACCGCCTGAACATACACCTTTCAAACACATAACCTTGAAGTCAGTCAAAAAAAACAGGGGGGGGCCTTCCCATGACATGGGTTCACTGAGGTTCATGGGGTAAGGTCAATGGGTTCACCGAGCGTTAACGGTGTGCGGGGGGGTCACAGAGGTCACAAGGGGCACCAAGGTCACATGGGGGTAACAAAGGTCACATGGGGGCGACCAAGGGTCAAAATCAAATGTGAGTCACTAAGGTCACATTGAGGCCACCTGGTTCACATGATGGTCAACCCCATTATACCGAGTTTGCACCTCCCCGCTCCTGCCTGGGATACACCGACCCCCACCATGAATGGCAACAGTTGACATGAGGTTACCAAGGTCACATGAGGTCACTATAGATCACCAACTCCCTCCCCGACGTGACCCGCACAAAAAGAGGAGCCACACCTCACGCCCCAAACAAGAGGATACGCACGCCCCAGCCCAAATGGCAATGAACCGTACTCAACGCCAAAAAACAAGACCCTAGAACCGAAGAAACACCAAAAACCGCCCGATCGGCGAAATACAACAATAAATCCAGAAAAAAGTCACCCCAAAACCCACACGGGCCCGCAGTAAAAAAGAACAACGACGTCAAGGCATAAGACCACCCAATACCTGGCCCACAAAACCCCACCTCTCTTTACGCCATGACATGGTAACGATTGGTCACATGGGATACCGAGGGTAACATGGTGTACACCGAGGTCACCATGGGATCAAGATGGTCAAATGGGGATCACCGAGGGTCACATTGCGGATACCGAGGGGTACATGGGATCACCGAGGGTAACTGGGTCACCGAGGGGTCACATGGGCGTCACCAAGGTCACAGGGGGCACAAGGTCACAGGGGTCACCAAAGGGCACACGGGTCACCAAGGTCACATGGGGGCACCAAAGGTCACCAAGGTCACCAAGGTAACATGGGGGTCCACCAAGTCCCAGTGGGGGTCAACAAAGAGGTCACCTGGGGGTGCGTCACCAGGTCACATGGGGTCACCCCCAGGTCACACGGGGGTCACAAGGTACAGCTCACCGGGTTCACATGGGGTCACCAAGGTAACATGGGGGCACCAAGGTCACATTGGGGTCACCAAGGTCACATGGGTTCACCAAGGTACATGGAGTCACCAAGGTCCATTGAGGTCAATTCACCCCACCCATCCCCTCTCCTACCCCTACCGTGAGGCCACCCGACCCGCTCCTTGCTGATATGCACCAACCCCTACCCAATGAATGGCCACCAAACGGATGACATGAGGTCACAAAAGACAACTTCCCCCTCACGTGCAACCCTCCCCACTATTCTATCCACGCACATTCCCGTAAGGCACCTTACCCTTCCCCCTCCCGATGAACTCCAACCAGGACCCGCTCACATACCAATTCCAGCGAAAGACTACGAACAACACCCAACATCCCCAAAACAAAATTACTGCTCCTAAACACACCAAACGGTCAGGGCCCCCCGCCCACAACACCCAACCCTTTCTTCCCTTTTTCCCCAACACCCCAGCCACTCCCTCCTCCCTAACAACCTCAGCCTTCCTGCCTCCAGATGATTCAAAAAATGATCTATGGCATTGTCATTTTAAGAGTGTAAGGAATTTGGCATACCGATGTACAGTTTTAGCGATATAGCAATTATGTATATTTTAATTAGCTCATTGCATTCCTAAGCGCCAAGTATCACAAATTTGAAAATGGCAAAGAAATTGCCGCAGCCACTAATGGGTTTGCATGCAGTTGAAAAATTGAAATTTTGCAGATCGAATGAATGGTTTCAAAAAATATATGATTAGACAGTTTTTTTAAAGTTTTTTTTTTGCATATTAATTAGCCATTTGCGATGTAATTTGCCCGGAAATACGCCTCGTTACTCAGGTGGGTAAAACTCTAAATCCGCTTCATTCTGATCCACTTACATCATTATACGCCTTATGGAACTCCAGATAAAGTGTACAACAGGTTTGCTGGGCAGGGTTTAGAATATTTTTGAATGAGGTCAAAGGTCAAATGAGGTCACCAAAGGTCGCAAGAAAAAAGATCACAACATTCATCCCACCCGGCCCCCTCCTTTGTACAAAAGTTACGGAACTAGGCCATGCAATATACTAGATAGTACTAAAGGCTGAATAAAGGATATTTTCCCGATGAGGGTTTGTGTACTCAATGTTTCAAACAAATTGTGGTTTTGCAGATTTCATTATGCTTGTCCCTCTACTAATCCTTTCGATGGTCATACAAAAATCATTTAAATGATGTATAGTAAGAAGAAAATCTTCAGTAGCATTGTTTCGTTGTTTATTAGTTATTAAAGAATACAAGATTAAAGAAGTAGCTTGCTCATTTTTTAAGCCTATTAAATTATAGGCCTATCGGGCGTACCCGATGCACAAAAAAGCAAAAAAATGAATACGGAACATCACTGACCATTACACAAGGAACGTAACTACTATATAACGTGTGTTGTAGCAAAACACGTGCGAGAAGGTGCGCGTTGGCGGGAAAAAAAAATATGGGGAGGGAATTTGGGAAGCTCCTGCCCGGGAATTCTTGCATCCTCGCGGGGAATGAGGGGGGCGAGAGAAAGAAAAATTAAAGGAGCGAGAGAATGAAAATTAAAAATAAAGGGATAATAAAAATGAAGTACGAGTCATTTTTCTCCAAAATTAAGGTGCACGAAAATATAATATAAAATAATGAATTCCCGGAAATGTCGTGTTGGGTATCCATTTCACTGTGATTAAAAAACGGTCTGGGAAATGCCCAAGCAGTCTAAGCATTTCAACTTCCGATCTTTTCATGATTTTTTCAGATCATGACAACAGGTTATCCACGTCACCACCTGTAATTTCTGATCCAATTGCATACCGGTGCAATATTCTAAACTGATCGAGGTCTAAAAAACATTGGTTTGGTGGTCAAATATACCGATGGGCCATTGCCGTCGGCCATGTTGGTACAGCTTTTTCATAGCTAAAATGAAGTATTTTGCCAATAAAAAACACATGATTTATTTTTTCGATTTCAAATAGATGGTAGTCATTCTAGAATATTATGACTAATTACCGTGGTTATTTGTGTTTACTTGCAATTAACATAGATGGAAGCTAGTGAAAGGTAGGTGCATTTAGTGATTTAAGCACCTTCTGTTTTATTTATTGATCCACGAGGTTCCTTGAGAAAAGCTTATTTCAAAATGTGAGCTGTGATTCCGATCTTGCGGTTTTGTGGTTGTTATGAGCAATTGAATCCTGTCCACGGTCCATAGGGAGACTGTGCTGTAATTTCTGCCGTTTACAGGACAGAGAGAAATTACAAAATTTCTGGACATTTTTTAAAGATGCGATCCCTGATATCTCCACCCCACTCATCCCTCATCTTTCCCACCCCTTCTGCTATCATTCTACCTCTTCTCCCCTTCTTTTCTTTCTTTTTTTTTTTTCTGCTTCACCTACCCCACGCTTATTGTTCGATTTTTACTTTTCTCCTGCTCACTGCCTCTCCGAATTTGCACGTAAGATATTTGCAAACGGTACTACTAGGCTAACGATTCAGAGATAGTAAAAATTCAACATTTTTTAGGTAAGTCGGGGGACGAGGTTTGTGGATCACGAAAGGCCCCTTTGTTTGTTGGTTTGATCCATCTAAGCAAAGGGGCGAGTAATGTCACAGATTGCATGGTCCGCTCACGCCATATGAAAACTGGGTAATTGATTAAACTACTCTTTGATAAAGATGTACAACATCAACTACACCAGAAAATTATGAATAATGATTCTGCATTGTCTTTTTTATTACGGAATTGAAGGGGATCTAAGGGGTTCGTGACTGAGTCTGAGAGAGACTGTCCAGGGAACCCGTACCAGTCACCAAAAATTTTAGACGCGAATAATATGTGGCGGGCCAAGATCGTGACCTGGGAGGCCGGGACTGGGGAAGCATATCGATCAACATCCCTTGAGATTTTCAGCTTTGTGGAAAAATGGTGGCAAGGGGAACATCCCGTCGGTCTGTCGACGTGTGTAAGATTGATTATCTTAATTTTTGTGGCGTTCCTTTATTATGAAACGGTATTTACGGTTTAAAACAAAAGTAAACTTGTAAGGAATATGGTTTAGTAATACGTTGTTCTGAATTAAATATAGTGGACTGTGTGGGTCAGTAAAACCACAAGGCGAACTGTATTTACGCGATTGCGTGTAAAATATGTCCCCGCCGAATGTCGGATCACTAACGCGATAAATGCCACTACAACACCCCACCCCCTCCCAAAACCCTAGCAAACATCCACCCCCAAACCCTACACCACCCACCCCAATCCCCAACACCCCACAACTCCCCAACACCCACCCCGCTCCCCAACACTCTGCCAACACGGCACCCCCACCCCCCCCAACACCCGGCCAAATCCCACCACCTCCCCAACACGGCAAACAGTTCCACCCTCAACACCTGGCAACACCCACCACCCTCCCCAACAACCCCACAACTCCCCAACCCCTACCCCCTCCCCAACAATCTGCAACACGCACCCCCACCCCTACCCAAACCACCCCGCAATACCTAACCCCCTCCCCAACACCTAACCCATCCCCAACACCCCACCCCCTCCCTATGGAATAGGTATAGTCTCATGTAGGGAAGGATTTTGCCTATCCGATGTACCGTTTCAGAGATACAGCAATTACGCATATTTAATTAGCTCATTTGCATAGCTACGCCGTGGCGATATATCACAATTTCAAATTGCAATAAAGATCTGCCCCATGATACGCTTTCATGCACAGCGCAGGAATTTGGAGGATACAAGTACAGTGTCAAAAAGATAGCAATACGCCGTTTTTGATATTAATTAGCTCATTGCAGAATCAATCGCCAGAATGCCCAAAATGTAATCAGGTCGAAAACTCTTCAGCCCGCCTTCCTTCCACAAGTTACATATTATATGCCTTATGGAATTCCAGAAACTTGCTAAACAGGCCTTGCAGGAAAATTTTCATGAAAATTATGCAAATTTTAGAGACTTAATTAGCTCTTGTACGCCCAAAATCTAATCAGTCACAGAATTAAAACTCACCCCACCCGCTGCTTTCCACCAAGTTAATCATTGTGGCCCTTAGGAAGCCCAGATAAATCGTGACACAACATGGTGTTAACATTTTATCACGGGCGATTACGGGTACGATACGGTACGGACGAGACGAGATGCTCTTTTAGTCCCCGTTCCGACTCGTTCGGCGGGGGTCAAGAAACATTAGTGATAGTTGGAATTGCTTTCTTACTTCCGATTTTCCCGGCGAACAACAAGATCCTGTAAGTGCAAAAAAAAGTCCGAAGAAATGAAGACACAAAGGCTTCACGTACGGAAACCTGCTTTTTGGTGAAAATTGATCAAAATTTAGTTTGGTGAAAATTCAGCTTTGATAGGTAGGTGATGTCAATAATTACACACAACCAAGCAGTTTCTGGCTCGACAGATGCAGACTTTTATTAGGAACACCGTGAGTAAGTTGCATGGGCAGGCAAGAGAATCTGACAAGGCCGGGGTGTAGGTAGATTCTGGGCAAGAAGACGCATACAGGCCCATTCATAACACAACAACATCACTTCGGTGCGCTAAAGGACACACTAGCCCGCCAAATCCACTACTTTACGCTCCCCGTAACTCAGGTACTGATAGCGATAACAAACACTGCCCTCTCGCATTTTCATAATGACGAAGTACTAGACACACATGCGAATTGTCTTCACTGAAAATCAGATGCCCGCAACAAAACACCTTCCAAACTGACATGTTACACACCAAAATTTTCAAAAATCCATTTAATGAGTTTCATCCATAGGACACAGCTTGTCCAGAACTGGAAGTTTTCAGAGCAATCCAGCAAGCCATGATAAAAACTTAGTAGGGCGGTTTTTTTTTAAAAGCGGCAAATAGCGGCAAAATTCTTCCACGCGATGGAAAAGGCTCTATTAATTACATAATAGGCAAAAACTCACAATTTACCAATAAATTCTTCATAGAAGTGCAAATAAAAATTGGCACCATACTACATATCCTGAGTTAGCCCATAATACCTTGTTGCAGTTTCTTCATTTCTTGTTTTTTTTTGATATGATAAATCACTTATTTCACACGCGAACGAGTTCGGAACGGGGGGTACTATAAAAAAATGGCAGCGTTGTTGTCCGTCCGTTTGTCGTTCGTAGTTCGTCCGTCCGTTGTCAGTCCGTGATAAAAAATGTTAACCCCATTGTTGTATGACAAATTTATCGGGAGTTCCGTAAGGGCAACAATTGATGAACTTGGTGGAAAGAAGAGGGTTGGTGAGTTCTCAACCCTGATTTGAGTTTTTGGGAGTAGTAAAAATATATGCCTAATTAAGTTTAGTTTGCCCAAATTTATGCAAAGTTACTGCAAGGCCTGTGTATAAGTTTTTGGAGTTCCGTATAAAGGCGTATATTGATGTTACTTGGTGGAAGGAAGAGGGTGAAGAGTCTCGACGCTGATGAGGGATTTTGCGGCGTATTTGGGGCAAATTGGCGTATGCAAATGAGCTAATTAGTATGCAAAAATCAGCGTAATGCTATATTTTTGGACACGGTACATGGAGACTCAAATTCCGTGCTGAAGAAACCATTATGGGGTAGGGGGGGACATCTTCTTTGCACTTTTAAAGGATGTGATATATGGGGCCAGCGGCTTAGGTATGGAAATGAAGCTAATTTAATATGGTAATGCTTAGCTCTGAACGGTATCGGATAGGAAAACTTCCTTCGCTACATGAGACTACTTGGCCTGGGGAGGGGGGGGGGTGTTTGGGGAGGAGGGGTTGGGTATTGAGGCGGTGTGGGGAGCGGGGGTGGGGGTGTGGCAGGGGTGTTTTGGGGAGCTGGGGGGTGTGGGTGTTGTGTTGCAGGTTGTTGGGGAGGGAGGTGGGTGGTGTTGCATGGTGTGTTAGGGAGGGGGTGTGGCAGGTGCTGGGAGGGGGTTGGTAAAAGTTTGTTGGGGAGGAGGTGGGAGTTTGTGGAGGGGGGGGGTTGTTCTGTGGCGGGAGGGGGTAGGGTGGTCGCGGGATGGTGTGGCGGGCTTTAGTGGAAGCGTTGCGGGGGTGTTGGGGAAGGGGAGGCGAGTTACGGGTGTATTGGGGTTGGCGGTGGGGCCCGTTGTTGAAGGTGGGGTTGGGGTTTTGAGGGTGGGAAGGAGGGGGTGGGGTGGGTTGTTTTGGTACAGAGTGTTGGGGAGGGGGTGGGGTGTTGTTGCGGGCGCGTGGTGGGGAGGGGGTGGGTTGGCGGGTGTTGGCGGATGGGGTGGGTGTTGCTGGGTGTTGGGGATAGGGTGGGGGTTGACTGGGCTGCTGGGGAGGGGGGTGGGGTGGGGTGTTTGTAGTTGACATTTATCAACATGTGAGTGATCGCGACATTCGGTGGGGAAATTGACGCATCGCGGTATAATACGAGTTCGCATGTTTTATCAGCAGGGCCCAAGGTGTGTGTCTAGCGGATATTTCTGATGCCTTTTTTTTTTGGGGTTAATCATTCAGGGACCACTGACATATACAATGGAGTGGCTTCCATACAGTAAATGCCAACTTGGAATGAGTGAAGAAGAACTGGGGGAAATATGGTATACCCAAAACCATGCATGTCCATAGATAACTGTTAACAGAGTTTTTTATCTGGGTGCCCAATTTAGGGAACGGGCTATACATGCGTTCAAACTTTAATACAATGAAGCCAACCCTAATGGCTTGATTCTGTACTCTGTTATGTTGTTTTATTATTAAGCCCAGCATTTTCAATAGGAACACATAAATGACCAGCACTTATCCTCCCTGCTGTGCATCTGTGGCAGTGTGCTAACACAAGGTTCTATTACATGCCATCTTCGGCAGAGTTGCTGGGGACGTTGCTTATTCAAAAATGTGGGGGCATACCATTGGATGGACTTTTATTTGGCACATTATTCTTTACTTTGTGATTGAAAACCTAGCTCCCACAAGGGCTTTTCTTGAATTTTTAACAGTACTTTGTAATGCAACACATGCAAATCTGGGATTCCATTGCTACACAAGCTTTAAGCTTCAGGATTTGGTATCCAAAATGTATGAAACTATTTAACTTACACTAAAGATTAAGACAATGTCGACACACCCATTTCATGTCAAAGGATGAATGCAACGAGTAATACCACAAATACACGGTTTGAAATGTTTAACTCGTTAAAAACAATGAATTTAAGTTGCGTGGCATATGTAAAGCAAGTTTACATGGGTAGAATTGACTTGTCATACAGATGGAGAAACTCTGTGAAAAAGGCCAGAATTGTACTTATGATGCCATCATGAACTATTACTGAATAAGATGTAAGTACATATGCTAATTAACCAAGCAATAAAATACACATATTAAACTGGGACTTGCATGGCTGATAAAAAGGCCATTGTATTTGATATTATGCTTCCAGCACAGAGTTACCGACTGTTATGTGTCCCGTAGAAGTCAAAGGTAGAAATACTTCAAACACACATAAATGGAGCTTGTGCACAAGTCGATCTCACTTTGTATCATATAACAGGTAATCACGTCACCCAAAAAAAAAAAAAAAAAAAAAAAAAAAAAAAAAAAAAAAAAAAAAAAAAACTTGCGGTTTTGTGTTATGAGCAATTGCTCCTTTCCCACGGTCCCATAGGCTACTGTGCTGTAATTTCTGTACGTTTACGGACAGAAAATACAAAATTTCGAATTTCTTACAGATGCGACCGAATTTGCACGTAAGATTTGGCACACGTGGATTACTAAGGCTAACGATTCAGATGATATAAAAATCTCAACATTTTTTAGGTAAGTCGGGGGACGAGGCTGTGGATCACGAAATGCCCCTTTGTTGTTTGGTTTGATCCATCTAATACAAAGGGGCGAGGTAATGTCACGTTGCATGGTCCGCTCCCGGCCATATGAACTGATGTAATTTGTATGTTAAATAATCTTTGAAAAGAGATGTACAACAACAAATACACAGAAAATATGAATAATTGATTTCTGTCGATTGTGTTTTTTATTCACGGAATTGAAGGGGATCATAAGGGGTTCTGACTGAGTCTGAGAGAGAACTGTACGGTAACCCGTACAGTCACCAAAAATAATATGTGGCGGGCCAAGATCGTTGACCTGGGAGGCTGGACTGGGGAAGCAATATCGATCTAACATCACCTTGAGCTTTCAGCTTTGTGGAAATGGTGCAAAGGGAACATTCCCAGCTGGTCTGTCGACGTTGTGTAAGATTGATATCTTTAATTTTTGTCGTTCCTTTATTCATGAAACGGTAAAAGTAAAACTTGTAAAGGAATATGGTCTAGTAATTACTTTTTTCTGATTAATATAGTGACTGTTTGGGTCAGTAAACCATAAACCATTAGCTGATATTTGGAATTGCCCTAAGTGCAAAAAAAGTCCGAAAGAGAATGAAGCACAAAGGCTTCAAACTTACGTAAACCTGCTTTTATTTGTTCAAATTGATTCAAAATTTAGTGTGGTGTAAAATGTCAGCTTTTTGATAGGTAGGCTGATGTAAATAATATACACAAGCATTTTTGGCTCGACAGAGGCAGACTTTTATTAGGAACACAGTGAGTAAGTTGCATGGTGCAGGCAGAGAATCTGAACCAAGGCCGGGGTTGTAGGTAGATCTTGGCAGACGCATCAGGCACATTCATAACACAACAACATCACTCGGGCGCAAGGACACAGTAGCCCGCAAATCCAACTACGCTCCCACGTAACTCAGGTACTGATATCGATAACAAACACTGCCCTCTCGAATCTTCATAATGACGAAGTACCGTACACGCATGCGAATTTTATTCACTGAAAATCAGATTCCCGCAACAAAACACCTTCCAAAATGACATTTACACACCAAAATTTCAAAATCCATTTCCATGAGTTTCATCCATAAGATCACAGCTTGCAGAACTGGAATTTTCAGAGCAATCAAGCAAGCCATAAAAAAACTAGTAGGGCGTTAAACAGCGGCAAAAGCGGCAAATTCTTCCACGCGATGGCAAAGGCTCTATTAATTACATTAATAGGCCAAAAACTCACAATTTACCAAAAATTCTTGCATCGAATGTGCAAATAAAATTTGGCACATACTAAATATTCCTGCATTAGGCCCATAATTACCTTGGCATTTCTTCATTTTTTTTTTTTATATAATAACATCACTTATTTTATCAGCATGGGCCCAAGGTTGGTGTTGTCTAGGGATATTAGCTATGCCTGGTGACATTCAGGACCACTGACCTCTATACAATGGAGTGGCTACATAACAGTAACTGCAAATTGGATGAGTGAAGAAACTGGGGGACATATTGGTACACCCAAAACAATAGCATTCCATAGATAACTGTTTAACAGAAGTTGTATCTTGGGTGCTCATTTAGGGACGTGCTATCCCATGCGTTCAACTTTAAATACATTGAGCTCACCTAATTGGCTTGATTCTGTACTCTGTTATGTTGTTTATTATAAGCCACATTTCAATAGGAACACATAAATGACCAGCACTTATCCTCCTGCTTGGGCTCTGTTGGCAGTGTTGCTAACACAAGGTCTATTACATGTACATCTTCGGCAGAGTTGCTGGGGACGTTGCTTATTCAAAATTTGGGGGCATACCATTGGATGGCTTTTATTTTGTGCTATTAATTCTTTACTTTGTTGATTGAAACCTAGCTCCACAAGTGCTTTTCTTGATTTTTTAAAATATATTTTGATATGCAACACATGCAAACTTGGGCTTCCATTGCTACACAAGCTTTAAGCTTCATGGATTTGGATCCAAAATGTATGCAACTATTTAACCTTGACACTAAAGATTAAACAATGTTCTAACCCCATTTTCATGTCAAAGGATGCATGCAACAGTAATACCAAAAAATACACTGTTTTGAAATGTTTAGCTGCTTTTAAACACAATGAATTTAAGTTGGTGCATATGTAAAGCAAGTTTACATGGGTAGAATTGACTTGTCATTACAGATGGATACACTCTGTTAAAAGGCATAATTGTAACTAAATGATGCCATACATGAACTATACTGAATAAGATGTACATGTACATATGATAATTAAACCAAGCAAATACCCCATCTTAACTGGACTTTGCACTGGCTGATAAAAAGGCAATTTTATTTTATATATGCTTCAGCACAGAATTACAGACTGTTATGATGTCTCGTAGACGTCAAAGGTCAGAAATACCTTTCAAACACAAATAAATGAGCCTTGTGCACAAGTGATCTAAATTTTATAATATAACAGATTTAATGATTTGTAAATGGTTTAGTTCAAGAATTTGGTATGTCCAAAACAAAATTACATAGTACAATTGCACACAATTTATATGATTGATACTTATAAAGAATTCTAGTGTCCTATGTTGAAGGCGTTGCAGTTCAACGATGATATGTCCTCACAGCGAAGACTCCAAAATGACAGTATGCAAAGTCACATAAAAATCCATGGTATATTCCATGCAAATCTTCTGAGTCTTGAATATAATTTTGTCCAGCAGTTCAAGACGACGGGGCTTTCCCTCGACGACACTAATGTTCCACAATAATAAAATCCAGGTATTATATCACCATCAGTCTGTCGCTATGTCCTCATATAGGACCACAAACTGGAATCCCTTTTTGATTCCAAAACTGAAGCGCTTTGGCTCAAAAGACGACAGCAGACAATCTGGCTATCAAGCTCCGGCGGCATCCAAAGTATTAAATCCTGGCCCTATTGTGGGTGTTTTTTGGGTAAAACTAGCTATAACTATTACTGTATATGCTCCAGAGCTCTGGTATAGCTCTTGATTTCAAATAATGGCCGCAGTCCTTCAGTCACAAGTACTTCACACAGCTAGATTCCTCTTTCTAACAATAATCATTACATCATCATCATGCATAAACATAACCTAACACTAGCTGGGCAATTAGAATTCACATAAATTACATCACTTCATATATATAGCTTAATGGGGGAATCACCTGATCATGCAACATGTTTTGATCTTAAAGCAAAAACAAGTTGACTCAGTTTCTAAGTTTACATCTTGGGAAATTCCCAATCACCTGTTTAGTTGTCAACAACAGGTGCATCTCTCAACACAGCACTAGGGAATCCCCTTTCTCCTTTTTATAGTAAACAAAGTACTTTTCCCGCGAGAAATCTTTTCTCAAATAAAATTAAGAAAATAAAATTTTGATCAAAATTTGAGGGTAATATAACAAGACAACATGATCAAAGTATCCCTAAAAAATGAAAAGGCCTATTATTTCAATATTGGACTTATTTTTGGATTTGTTGCAAACGAATCCCAATGAACGGGTCTGGTCTGGACTGGTAAACATTTTTGGCGATTCTGTCTTATGGGTCCATGGTCCATCTGATTGAAAAGTAATTTCTCTTCCCTCTCCCCTTTTGTGGACCCAAAAGACAGGATAGCCACATTTTTTATTTTGTGTATCTGGAATACTCTTGACCAAATAAGGTAACACCGTGGCACAAAAAGCCCAATCTTGATCTGGTTACAGGTAAGGCTGTCGATTTCCGTTTGTCTAAACGTTTAAACGGAAAATTTTCGACCGTTTAAACGGTTAAACGGATGCCTAGTGAGATATTTACCTCACTGCCAGTCGGCATCAAAAGACAAGTTAGCCCATCGGAATCGCCCGGTAGCTTTGCTTTATATGCAGTCATACTTCATCTGTTAAGTTGTTACTTAATACAAGGTGTCAGTTTTATTTATTACAATAAATGAGCAACATATTTTACGTAAAATTTATTTAAAAGTTGACTTTCATGGTAAAGTTTCACCACATCGGCAATCGTGTGCATGTTGATGTCGGCATCTTGATTTTTGGCAGCCAACGCGCGATAGTACAGCGTGCATGACTGGCTACTTCGGCAAGCCCGTCACCCGGAAGTAAGGGGCAGTGGCCATTGAGGCTCAAGCGTGCTTTTTGGTAACTCGGTAAGTTCCGACTACCGCGGCGAATACTCCAAAAAATTGTGCCTGATTTCTATTATTTTAGACGTTTTTAACTTGTTATTGCATCAAAAATTGTGACAGATGGTACTTTATAAAGAATTTTTGTACTCCTTTTGCGATTTAGTGATGGAAAATGTGGCTTTCTTTAATATTGAATTTTGCGAACTTTTGGTATGAAAGTAAGCTTCCCGTTTAACCGTTTTGCAATATTACTATCCGTTTAAAACGTCAAGCCGGCAGTTAACCGTTTTAGACGACCAGCCTAGTTACAGGCGTCGAATTGAAGCACGCGGTAGTTTTTGACCAGCACCCATGCTCCAGGGGCAGGTCTCCCTCACTAACCTCAAAGGGCAGCTATTGATTTTTCTTATCTTTTTTGGACTTAGAATTTTTCCCTCTAACCCACAGACTTCTATGCTCTAATCTGAAAAAAATAATGAAAATTTTATTTTAAAAGAGACCACTATATCATAGGTCAGCTATCTAACCACAAGACCAGCGAGGATTGGTGTGCCAGATTTGCAATTCTAATCCTTGATACCCGGCCTTCACCCTGGGCCTTCATAATATTTACGGGAATAAATCGCTACTTCTATTGTGGTCAGCACTCAATATGAATAGCTCCGCTGAGTCCGCTCTGGATGTCACCACAACCTATGCTTCAGGAGCATGAATGGTGGTCAAAATCTCAAACTTGCTTGAAGGAACGACGTAAACGAGCAAGACTCAACTAATTGAACGGCCATTTTGGAGTTCGCCTGTAAGTGTAATGTTCTGTGTAAACGAGCGTAGATTTCAAAGCCGAAATTGGTTGTCTTTTTGGAAAAACAAAATTAAAATTTGATGAGAACGAAAATGGCGATTCGGAGAATGGATTTCCACGGAATGACCATCCGTATGTGGCGTAAACCACCACAGACTGCAGCAGTCAGTGATGCATATATTGTGTACAGAGTCGGAGAGAGCATACCGTGGACATGACTGTGTGATCGCTATACGTAACTTCTGACACATGCTGTAATATTATATTTGAGCATGTTGCAAGAGTTAAATTTAGCAAACCATACAAAATACATCAGGGAATTATTGGCATCGCTTGTCAGGGCAGTTTCAACCAGTAGTCTTCAGGCTGATTAGAATTGGTTTGTAATTTGTAAAAGTTTATTTTTTTCATCATATCATTTATGTACTACTACAGGGTGAGTCAAAAAAACTTGACCCAGATTGTGTTTTTGAATTTTTAAATAACAAATATCTAACATATGTGGGATCATCGGAAAGCATATTTCAATATCTGTAATTTGCTGCTAAAATAATTCCAATCGGTTAAGTATAGGCCGAGTTAGAGCCATTTTGAATCAAGTAGTCAGCTTTTCCTCTTATCCACGGATTCCCATTTGAATGCACGGCAGCCAACTAAGCAAATGACTCCCCCAAAATGACGATACGGCTATGTCAATGTTTATGTCAAATAAAGTGATATGTTAAAGGTGTAAAAGCCAGTGATAATGGTTAGTTTTATTTGTAACACTTTTTTTTCAAGATGTGGCATATTTTGGTCTACAAATATAGACAATTCTTTGAACCTCAAAGGTTGTCACCCATGTCTGTTCCTTCACATGGTATGATTCATTCAATTCCTCCAGAAACTGATACATGTATCAAGTTACTTTATTTTTCAAATGATTGTTGTGAGTGATGAGGACGTAGAAACGTTAGGAGGGCATCGATGGTAAATTTTGACTACATTATGCGGGTTTAAATAGCACCAAATTTATTCTTCAGTCAATAAATAGCCTGATTGTCTTCTGGACACTGATTTCCTTTGCTGAACTCCGTCCATTTTTATCTGAATCTGTGGACAGAGCGCAAAACCGACTACTTGATTCAAACGATTGTAGCTTGGTCTATACCTAACCCATGTGAATGATCTTTACAGCAAATTAAAGATAATGAACTAAGCTTTCAGATGATACCCCAAATGTTAGATATATGTTACTTAAAAATTCAAAATGGCGGACACAATCTGGGTCAAGTTTTTTTTTACTCACCCTGTACTACTACCATGACTACAGTAACTTGGTTTGAATAGTACTCAGACTAGTCCATTCAATAGGACATGTTTTTATTTTTATATACAACATTGGACCAAGCAATACTCATGTTGCCACAAGGATCACTACTCACGGATCAGGTACATGGTTTTATTGTCCCACCAAACGAGTTCCGGAATGGGGACTCCAAAAAAGTAGCATCCGTTTGTTCGTATGTGATAAAAAATGTTAACCCACGTGTGTATCCATTTATCTGGAGTTCCGTAGGCAACAATGATGTAACTGGTGTTAAGAAGCGGGTTTGAGGATTTCTTCGACCTGATTAGATTTTAGGGCGTATTTTGGGCAAATTGAGAAAAAACAAAAAAAAAAAAAAAAAAAAAAAAAAGTATGCAAATGACTACTAATTAATTGCAAACCTCAGCATAATTGCTAATATTTTTTTGTAAACGGTACAATCGTACTACTCACAATTCCTACGCTGCTAAAGCCTATCCTGGGGCACTTCCGGCCCTCTTTTTGGTCAATTTGCAAGTATGTATATATGCCGCTTAAGTATTCAACATCAGCTATATGTAAATATGCATAATTTCTTGTATCTTCCCCTGAAAACGGTAAACGTCTGATAGTCAACTTCCTTCGCTACATAAGACTACTATAGGCCATAGGGATGGGTGGGGTGGGTTGTGGAGGGGGGTGGGGTTTTTGCCGGTGTGTGGGGGAGGTGGTTGGGTTTTGCGGGATTTGTGGGAAAGGGTGGGGTATTGGCGGGGTTTTGGGTGAGGGGGATGTGATTTGCGGGTGGTTTGGGAGGGGGTGAGGGTGTTGGCGAGGCTGTTACAGGGAGAGGGTAGGGTGTTTGCGGGTTTTGGGGAGGGAGGTAAGTGGGCATGTTGTGGGGGTGTTGGGGAAGGGTAGGCATGTTACGGGGTATTGCAGGGGGTTGGGTGTTGGGGGTGGGGTGTTTGCGGAATGGGGTGGTGTGCACAGTGTTGAGGATGGGGGTGGGTTTGCGGGTTGTTGGTGATGGATGTTGTGTTGCGGGTGTGTTGGGGAAGGGGTAGGGGTGTTGGGGAGGGGGTGGGGTGGTTGTAGTTGCAGTTATCACATGTTTGGTGATCGTAACATTCGGCGGGGACTATTTTACCGCATCGCGTAAATACAAGTTTCCCTTGTTTTTTGTTAGTTGCACAGTCGTCATTCCCACCAACCCCAAACATACTGGACCGAATCACACTGTTCTGTTAAAGATAATTCTGGTACTGTAAACTGCAACCTTTATGATCCTAATCACTTTTTTGAACTGCCAATGGCAGGCTATCCGTTGTTTTGATGAAACTCCATGTAATATTTTTTTAATTTTAGAGAATAATCTTGAAATCTTTTATACATGTGTGGAAGTGCCAAATTCTGCACCTTTGTGCACTGATCGTCCTGATACCAACATGTGTTAATCTGTACTCTACACTACAATAACCCGATCTGCCATGGACAATAAAGGTAGGTTTCATATTTCTCAGCATATGTCTGCAGACACTAGCCTTTTCGAACTCCACCCACACTACGCATTTTCGAAAGACTAGCATCGTCCGACGTCTGCCAATTAAGTATGAACCCACCAAACGCCCATCGTTGAATTTGCTAAATCAGAAAATTGAACCAAATACTCAAAATCAGATTTTTTGCATTCTTAATAAGTATAGGTATCCTAACATAGCGCTACAAGTTATAAGACCAAAGCCAACTAAAAAGGACAAATCAGAGATTTTAGTCATTAGTGGTCTGTACGTCCCAGTTTACTACAACACACAATTGAATGGCAATTCATATCTTTGAACACTGCCATTTTCTCTTTTCTCATCAATGTTATCAGCTGCAACTTAGTATACTACTAACCTGGTTCTTCTCAGGTGTGGATAAAAATGAAGTCAATGCTCGTGCAAAAATGTCATAGAAATTTGGACATAACTTCAAGTTCTCAAACGGATATATTTTTTATATGCCCTGACCAGACCAATAGATAGGCTTTAGCCAGGTTGGTCAGAGCATGTACAATGTACAATGTCAATGGGCCGTTAACATAGCAATGATGTATATTACCGTTGAATTGTCGCGTGTTGTGTATTCACGAAATGACGCCTCCACTAGCTAGTAATACATGGTTTGCACACTACTATCATCCACCTGCCACACAGTTTGACCAGATGTTGTAGGTTGATTACTGGTCACAGCTTCTGTAGTCACCGCTTCTGTCTTCATAGCGCCTGTAGTCAAAGGTTCCGAAGTGGATCCAAACGCAGTTGTCATCACTGTTGTTGTTTCATTTTGTGAGGATACTAACATAACCTCTGCAATGAAAGTAAATAATATCATCATTGTTATCCAGTGTATCTTTATAACTATTCTTTAATTCTGGTACACAGCATATGCACAGAGAGCTTGATACAAGAGTCCATGCATTTAAGTACGCACGAGTATGCGTGTGTCAGTAAGTATTTCAATGCATTTTCGGCATGTTAGACCAACAATTCGACATAGTTACTATTCACAGAATTGCTACTGTAGCTTTACTACTGAAGAGCACATAAGTTGGTCCATTGTTCCCGTTCAGAAATACCGGCTTCGTAAAGGGTACTTGTTCGACCACTAGCTGTCCCTGCTTGTAGCTCAGCAATATTCGCAACCACATAAGCTCCAAACAGAGCCAAATTCGACTGTAGTATGGGAGAAATTGGGGGCATATAAGGAATCACACCACTAAATAAACTAGGTGTAGCAGACGACGTCAGTGCTGAGACAGTGTTGGCGTCCCAAATATGGCCCTTGCCTAAATGAAGAGTCACAAAATGTTGATAAGTTGTGTCTTTAAATGAAATTTGAAATTAATCATAATGTGTGGACTACATGTAGTAACAAATCATTTGGGTGGTAAATATTTTGTCTGTGCCATTTTTGTATAATTTCTGAGGGTTTGGGGAAACTGTGAAATTTTAATTTACAGTAACATTCAACTAGGAGTGGACGTTTTGAAAACAGGCAAATCTTTCGATGCTCTGTAACTAAAAAAATCAGCCTTCATCATAATTATGACTTTTTCATTTTTGTTGAAGAGGTATGGTCCTAATCTTCCCAAAAAATAGCCGAGGAATTGACCTTTGGTGAGAGGTCATTTTGTACACAAGCCTATGGGGAGTTATTTAGTGGTGTGATTCCATAAGGTGTATTCTAATTTTGATGCGAGTTAAAGCAACGGAAAGCATCACCTGAAATGTGGCCAAAATACACCCGCAGCGTGCACAGCTCAGCCCAAATCAACTCCAAGTGGACCTACGGCAGTGCGGAAAGTATGAGCGTGAATAGCTAGCCTGACGTAGCACCATTGGAGTGCCCCTCAGAGCCCATAGAGATTGTGTGTAAAAAACTACCGATAAAAATGTTCAATTTCTCAAAAGGTTCTATAGGTTCAGAGCCAGTTGAGGAATGTTAACAACATTTCTGACACTCTGATACAAAAATATTCATAGAACCCCTTCGTTTTTCGGAGATATTTGAGATTAATTTTTATTTACACACATTCTCTATGGGGCGACTGAAAACGTTAGTGTCTCGCGCAATTCCAATTCAGATAATATCTTTCACAGTCTGTGACACAGACTATACGGTGGATAAGTCCCATGGGGTAAATACTTTCTGCACCGCCGTAAAGTGGACCGCACTGAACAGTTTGAATTATCTCGCTATTGACAGCGATTTGTTGTCTATCGATACAACATGGAGGACCAGACGAAGTACTGAAGATTTGGAGCTCCGCAAATTTTGATAAATTTTACCTTGTAGAGCTTAGCATCAACTTGTAAAACAATGTGATTTTTAAGGTAAGGCTAGTGACTAATATATTATGTGGCTGTATATCCAGTGCAGCATTTTATATACATGTATATATACCACCTTGATACCACCTTGATTTTTGCTTTCACTGAAAGATCTTTCTTCTGCACAACCAGTCATGACTAGATAGTCACGATAACGACAACATATAAGTTAAAGACTATCTAGTCATGATCATCAGGACTAGAACGTATACAAACGCTCACAAGACTACGGCGCTCATGTAACATAACGTATACCCAACGTATTGACAGGATGTGGCTCATATCGTACCACATTTTGCTCAAATTTCCTTTCCAAGACCTGATTTGTCATAGTTGATCGCATTTTTGAGTGAAGTTAACATACATGTATAAGATTCGTTTTATGGGTCAAGATGATGTTTGTGATCAATGCAAAGCGGGGAACCGATTACGAACGATTTATGGTGCAAGAATTGCATTTGTGTGGAAAGCGCCAAATTCGGAGTCGCGATTAAATTGTTATGACGTTTAACGTTTTATTTTTTAAAAGAACGAAAATATAGACAGTGTAAACGGATAGGAAATTAAACAGTAACTTCCAGCACTATTTCTGTCCCTATGAACTACAGTTCTTCTCAGGATAGAGTTAGAAAATTTCCGCATGACCAGTGTGTTCGTCTCGCGTTTGTCCAGCAAAAGTCTCGCCACTAACGCATTAGAAAACTGCCTTTTTGACGACGGCCCCCCGACTTTATTGCGGAGTCACTAACACGTTGTGTGGCCTGATAGACCGTGATGAAACTCTTGCGGGAAATTTCTGGGAGTATCCTTTGTTCATCCCCTGAGGGATTGTTACTGACCTAATTGATTAACTGTAAGCCGATTATCATTATTGTCATTTGACAATGACAACATTAAGGAATGAGACATCCCACGTACGTGTATATCGGAATATTTGCCCACTGGTGGTTCACAAGTGCATTGTTTATGCACAAACTCGCTTTTTATTCTCGACGTTTACTTACATCACGTCGCACCGATTTCCAATCATATTCGGCATTACAACAGCTAATATTCTAATATTTCCTAAGATTAATGTAGGGGTTGATGATTGAAGGGTGTAGAAACATCCTGAATTTGGTAAAAAATCCTGAAAAAAAAAACGGCGGTAAAATTGACCTAAAATGCCTAAAAGCGAGGCTGGAAATTAAAGTAAAGTTGCGGACGAAGAAATTTGAAATTTATTTTACAAATCCTGAAATCAGGAAAAATCTGAAGAATCAACCCTGTAAATGTAAAAAAAATAGGGCCTACACTAGGACAAGGGGCTGGTGGCGAACATTTATATTACTATTTTACGAGTGCTGACCGGGAAGAAACCCATGCAGAAATTTTAAATGTTAGGAAATCAAACCGCATAATGGGGACTCCCCTATCATGCCAATAATGCGTAAATGAGCTTAATTTGCCCGGCTTAATAATAAAAAAATCCCTCCGCAGTATCCTCAAAACTGACACATCGTGTCAGTACCTGGGATGTGTGTTTCAGTCTGTGTCTCCGAAAATTTTGTAGACATAGGCCTAACATGCCGCGAACTACACTCTTAATTTTGAAACTTGGATTTGGTTGCACTCTCATGCATGTGGGTAGTCCCTGGGCCTGACCCGGGGCGTGGCTTAGATGCTTGGAATTGAGGAACTTATTTTGCAGTGGAAGTGTAATCTCATCGTGATGATTTAGGACTGAGCATGAATTCACATGTTTCTCATTGAAAAAGAATAATGGCAAAACTCTACGAAACAGAAAACAAAATATGGCACAAAAATATATATTCTATCATCCTGTTGCCGTTGCTGTATAATAATCACAGTATATTTTCCGAAACAAATCATCACATGGTAATTTATTTTCCTAATGCATGCAGCGCATGGTTTAAGACAATGAGTCGGTTAACAGGTTTCGTACTTTCTATTACAGCATGTAATTACGTCCAGGACTCCCTTCATGACGTAATTTAAATCAGTATGGGAATCTCCCGCGTGACGTATTATGTAAATTAAACAAACCTTTGAATCCGACACAAACAATTTCCACTGCTCAATCAAACTACTTTCGCCCATTTTTACATTCTGATTGACAGATTGTACCGGGAAAAATTATACTGCGATTGATATATACTACGGAACAGAGGCCTGATTAGGTAACATTTTTTAATGATTTGGACTTTTGGCTAGGACAAAATGAGAAAACTTCATGCAGAATGCCCATCTGACACGAAACTAGCTTGACATGGGTTCACAGGAATGGGAAAAGCAGCTTGGTGAGGGAGTCATGTATGATTTTTAATTAGGTCATCACACGAAGAAAAAGACAAGAAATGCGAAAATAAGATTGAAAGCTGGGGGTGATGAGATGAAGATACATAACAGTGAACGTTATGAATGTTTACCCAAGAATTATTTGGACAATTGATGATCGGTGCAACACTTGGCCTGGGGTTTTGGGCCATGCACTGTTGTACACAAGTTTGTAGTATCGAATATGGAAATGGACCAGCCCACTCCCTTGAATTGAACGGACCTAATGCCTATTGAGAGGAATCCCCTGTGTGACGTAAGTAAGTATTAGAAACTAAATAAAACTTTAGGCCATGTACAATGCACACATCCAAAAGGGGTATGAAACGTCACGAACCAAATTCAACCATTTGTTATGTGTGACCCTAACTTGGCTTTCACACCTTTATGGTCACCAAACGAAAATGCTGCATGATTTTCCCACGTCATCCAAACACACACATGCGAAATTTCAACGACAATACGCGATAAGATAAAACGCAGTAACAAAACCTTGGCTTCAAAAACCCAGTAATAGAGACCCACGAATTATTGGTGGGTCTAAAAAAGGAAATGGTACAGGTAGATGGACGAGTATCTAGAGCACACAACTGGAGTGTTATTTGGAACATTAAAGTTTTTTGGTTAAGTGTTAACAGGGCAGTATGAAAAGGTGTGCACTTCGCAAATTTCGAATGTTCTGGTTATATGTACATTCCCATTATCAGGGTACCAAAACCAGAGGTCGGTAGATGATAACGAGTAGTGTTAAAAGATAATGTTGACTATGGTTTTGTTTACCAGAACTAGCGTTTCCCTGGCGATGGTGCACCTCGCATCTGCAGGTGATCTTTTGAATTTCAATATTACCTTGGATATCGAGGAGTTTCATCGGGATACGCCATTATTGGTAAGTTTGTTACTTTAACCATGTAAACATTTGAAGATGCAGACGG